>CAHIKZ030005292.1:1110000-1132500 GCA_903632075.3 Acanthosepion pharaonis | reverse complement strand
TATAATTCATATATATATATATATATATATATATATATATATGAATATATATATATATGAATTCCATATTATATGAATATTTGTGGGTCGAAAATAAATTATATGTTCCTGATTTTAGTCAGTTTCTGGGAGAGAGCACATCATCAGAATAGGCTGATGTTTAAACTAATGTTTAAACCCTCAGTCACGTCGACATCTTCTGAAAAGCTATGTCCACCAACTATTTTGATATCAAGAACTCACTTTCTTAACAAATGGTTTACAGCCATATCACGTTAAAACTTCGGTTCCCGTACGATCAACGAAGTTAAGCAACGGCGAGACTGGTCACTACCCAGATGGGTGACAACCTGAGAAGAACAGGTGTTGTAAGCTTGGATGTGCGTCTGGTGTAATGGATAATGGCTCCATTCGGGCTGATTTCGTCATATTCACTTATGCGCAAATACCCTTAAGGAAAGATATGGAATTTGCCTCTTCTCTTCCTCAGCTAATTAGCAAGACTTGTATCACTAAAAATATTATTATCTCCCAAAAATAAATAAATAAAATAAAACAAAATAAAATTGCGTATATAATATTTAGATTTCGGTATTAAATAACCCATAGAGTTTGATATGCGACTAAACAAAACCAATCAACCTTCTTAAATTGACCACAATGAGATTCGAACACATATCTCATGGTCGTAAAGTGAACACTCTTACCACACACACACATATACACACATAAATACATGCACACGCACATTCACGCACAAATAAAATAATAAAATGGTGATTATCTGAGACACTATTTAGCCATGGTAATTGGCTAACTAATTAACCATAGAAATTAAAAACGAGAAATACTTAAGGAAGAACTATATCGAAAGATAGACTGAGCGACATTAAAAAAAAGAATTTATTTATTTAAAAAATAAGATAATTTTCGCAAAAGACAGAAAATTCGTAAGAAAAAGCGAGTCTGTGATTCTGTCAAAATTAATTAATGTCAAGATAAAGGAGTGACGCGCCAAGAGAAACTGAATTCAGATAGAAAAACAAAGCCGGTCGACGCATGGAGAATTTCGGCCTGAGGCCACCCTGAAGAATAGATATTAATTATCTTTCAGAGATATTTAACTATAATTCCTGGTTCCAGCGAAGAAAGCCATCTAGTATATGCACGAATCCTGGCATGAGAAGGAGAATCGAAAAGGGAATCATTATTATTGCTTATTCAAACTGTTGACGCCAGACATAGCGTCTCGAAAATGAGCATCTGGTGATAAGAGAATTTTAAGGCATGGGGAAAATAAAGAATTTGATTTTCAGGTAAACACGACCACCCAGTTAAAAGTGTCGACAATGATTAATGAGTCGGTAGAGGTCCGGGCTAAGTGGATTTTGGGTGTCCCCAAAATCAAGATGTGATAACAATTATTCGGCAATCTGGGACTTGTAAATGTCTTGGACGAAGGAAAAGGAAAAAAAAAAGATTTTGTAAACAAAATTCTGAATAATAATTCTAAGAGGGCCAGTCTATCCACACCCACACTGCCGAAAGATCATTGGCCAAGTGATAGCATGGGTGATAGGCGGAGGTGAATGTATGAGAAAGACGGAGAAGTTGTTAACAGCCACTGAGGGGATTGGTATGAGATACCAATATGAGAGAGGAAGAGTCTAGCGGACGAGAGAGGAACCCTCGAAGTGGAAAGTGATTAATCTTCCAAAAATGGGAAGTAATTAATTTTCCTGGCCTAAGAACAAAGAGAATTCTTGTTAGGAATTGAGAATTATCAAGGAACGCAAACCACGTCAGGCCCCCACACCGGGTTTGGGTCTGTGTCCATATAAACGAACGTCTCGAGGCAGTCAGTTAGAGTTCGAAGTTCCAGTCAGTTCCAGACAGTTAGAGTTTGGAGTTAGGCCAAGAAGTTGGAGACCAGCCTCGCAGAAGCTGACCGAAAGATTTCCACGTCCTCTCCTACCAATAGCAAGTTTTTATTGACGAACGACCTAAGATACCATAACTCGCTTAAGAAACACAAAAAAGTGTCACGAATCCATAGAAATGGGCTGGGAGAGAAACACACTCCGGTATTCAACAGATAGATAAAAATAATTGTTTTTTTCTCAGCATATTTGAACCTCTTGAGTTGTTTTATTATTTTCTTTTACTTACGCTTGTGCGGTATCACCTTTACCCCGGATTCAGCTTGCACTATGGCAATTGATTTCGTCTATCTAAGATCAAAATCACAATGTGGGTAGGTTAGACTTGAGATCAAAGTAGTTACTTCGGTAACCAGACGTTGGAAGTGAGCAGGGAACGACAAGTTGGTACCGAACCAGGAACGACCAGATCAACCGGGACACAGGCTGGTGGCAGCGACAACGAGTCATCCCCAAACGCTGGTGGAAGAAACCTTACAGCTCCGCGCCGCAGCTGAGAGTTGTCCACGAGCTGCCGGCGCAGCGTCATATATTGACGTCGCGACCAGTGGACGTCACATATTGGCGCTGGACTGCGACTTCGACCACCGGTGGGTGTCACATATCCATGGTCATTAATTAATGAAAGACTTTCAGACGGAATCGGTGTAGATAAATTTTCATCTGATTTCAAACAAATACAACTTGGCTAATATGATTTAAAAGATAACTTATATTAGCAATAAAATGTTCGATACTATTAATATTGAATATACCATGAAATTTAGATTCGGAATAAATATTCCTGATTTTCTTGCAGGTACTGATGCTGTGCCTTTGGCTACGAAGCACTTCAACAGAACCATTGTTACCAACATGTGCTTGCACACATAAGACAACAATGCTTCATTCCTCTTTAATGAAACCAATGGGTATTGTTTCTCAAGGAAAATGTTTCCAGAAGGCCGAATTCCCTATAAGTGGATCCCGATGGATTCGCCTGTTAGAAGATGAGAAGGTATGTTTATATCTAACTTAATTATAATTATTATTATTATTATTATTATTATTATTTCCTTTGATTTCTGGTGTGTACACATTTTTTCAGGGTTCCGCTCAGAGACGTTAGCTTAAAAATGACAATTAAAAAAAAAGATAAAAACACTCACATATTTTACATAGATAAAGCCCTTCGAAAGGTGTGGACTGTACTCGTGAAAAGATTTTTTTTTAAATTTTCTTTAAGACATGGGCTTCCAGGAATCCCTTCAATTAGTCTACTGGAATATTTTCCAACCAATCCGAGTGCTCCAACTACAACAGGGATTGTTGATGTTCCCATGTGTCACATTTCTGAGATTTCTATTTCAAGGTCCTTGTATTTTGCCAGCTTTTTGAATATCTTCAAAGATACATTGCAGTCTGCAGGGACTGCCATATCAATAAGGAGGCAGATTTTTTGTTTGTGGTCACTAATAACAATGTCAGGGCAATTACCTTTGATTGTTCTGTCTCTGTGTATTGTGCTATTATTATTATTAATAATAATAATAATAATAATCAACATCAAGTAGAAGTTTATGAAGTTTTATTAGACGAATCAAATTTAGCACTGAAAAATGTTATATTTATTGTAATAGTTAACGCGACCTAAGGTTAGAAATGCCATCATGACATTTTACACTGATATATATATATATATATATATATATATATATATATATATATATATATATATATATATATATATATATTACATAGATAAAGCCCTTCATAAGGTGCGGGCTGTACTCGTGAGAACAATTGTTCGTATTTCTTTAAGGCATGGGCTTCCAAGAATCCTTTCAGTTAGTCTACTGGAATCTTTTACAACCAATCCGAGTGCTCCAACTACAACAGAGATTGTTGATGTTCCCATGTGCCACATTTTTGAGATTTCTATTTCGAGGTCCTTGTATTTTGATAGCTTTTTGAAGATCTTCAAAGATACACTGCAGTCCGCAGGGACTGCCATATCAATAAAGAGGCACTTGTTTTTATTTGTGGTCTCTAATAACAATGTCTGGGCGATTACCTTTGATTGTTCTGTCTGTGTGTATTGTGTAGTCCCATAAAATTGTAACAGGTCCTATCTCCGTAACTGGGTCTGGGTGGTGTTCATACCAATTTCTTTCAGTTTCCTTCCCATAGAAGTTGAAGATTTTCCAGTACAGATATTGGCCCACTCTGTCATGCCGGGTTTTATATTCAGTGGGTGCCAATAACGTGCAACTCGATACAAGATGATCAATTGCTTCTGGATATTTATCACAGTTCCCTAATCTTTGTGACAATGTCTAAATCTATTGAGGGTGTTTCTATAATTCTCCCTTACTTGAATGTTACTTTTGCACATTTATCTAATCCGATGTCCATACCTATGTCGTCACAGAAACATTTTAGAATATTGAGAAAGCCCTTCAACTCATTGTCGTCTTTGGCAAAGAGTTTGAGATCATCCATGTAGAGTAGGTGATTGAATATTTTCTTATTTAGTTTTGTAACCATAGCTAGTGTTGTTCAGTTCATGCGTAACGGGGATTAATGACAAACAAAACAGAAGGAGTGACAGGGAGTCTCCTTGAAAGATACTGCGTCTGATATTCAGATGGTTGGAGATGGCAGTGCCTCTGTAATTTAGGTATAGTGTGGTGTTCCACATTCTCATGCTGTGATTAAGGAAATTTACTACCACAGGGAAAAATTTGTACATTTTCAGAGTCTTAAGAATCCAAAAGTGTGGCACACTATCAAAAATCTTTGCGATAATCAATCCACGCTGCGCTAAGATTTCTACATCCTGCAATTTTGTTTATCAGTAGTTGATCTTTGCAGCCATATGAACCTCTCCTGCATTCCTCCTGTTCATGTGGAAGAAATTTGCTTCGAAAAAAGTGTAAGTACAGTTCGTCAGGACAGACGTGATCAACTTATGCGATGGTGGGTAGGCATGTTATTGGCCTATAATTTTTCGGCTCATCTGTTTCACTCGTTTTTGGTATGAGATATGTAATACCTTCAGTGATCCATTCCGGAATTTCATTGGGATTATTTGCAAGCGTTGAGAAGAGTTTTTGCAAGGGTTTTATGGATTAATGAGAGATGATAAAGCCAGAAATTGAGCACCTTGTGATTTTTCTGGGGATTTCCATTTTGGGGATTTTATTAGAGCTTGCCTAACATTATTTGTGGTTATATTTCCCCACTCTTGCATAAGTGTATCCAGCATTCGTTCTTCTTCACTTTGGATCCGTTCTGCATTTTGGTTATATTCCTTTGGGCTGCTCCAAATTTTCTCCCACAATGTCTGCACATTGTCAATAGATGGTGGCTTTTCGACATGTATAGGCCCTTTTCCATTTGCCTTGTAAATTCCTTAAGGTCCGTTTGGAATATTTTATTTTGACGATAGAACCTACAACGTTTTTCATATCGTCTTGTCCTCTGCGCCTTTTACTGCAGTTTCTGTTTCAGCCTTTCCTTGATTGAAGGAATTTCAATTAGGGATTTAATTTTATATTTCCGCTTGATCTTCTTGCACTTGCGTGTGAGGATATTTGGGTGTCTAGTGAGTTCATCTAATATAGAAAGCTCACATCTGATTTCCTTTTATTTCTCGCATCAGTTTTGCCTTTCAAGCTGGCTCTCTATGTGTGCTTTTTTTTATTGTCTTGACCCCAAGCTTCCCAGTATCTGCTAAAGCTGTTGCATATATGACGTTGTTAACTTATAACTTATTAACTTGTAATTTTCCCCAGTGATAGTCATTAATTAAGCTTTGATTGTTATGTCAACAAAAGATGAGAAGGTATATTTATATATGTTATTTATATATTTATATGTTATTTAGTGTCTGAATTTAATGAGTTAGTTTGATTTTACAACAGGAATAGTTGACGCAACTTCAATAAAAAAATACATTAAGTTGAGTCATAAACAATTTCCGCTTTTCTATAGCAAGCGTACTCTTAAAAAATGAAGTACAATGATATCTTATTTAATTATATAAGCACCATTAATTTTAATGGCTTTTTGCCATTCATTAGACAGCTCTTTGGTATAAATTCTCAGTAAAATCCCGCAGATTTTTTTACAATGATTTTTACCCTGTACAAGGCCCAAGAGCCCTTCGAGGTAGAATGTTACAGAATAGCATGCACAATTTATGGGAATATGTAGGAAGAAAACGGTTGACCCTAGATTTGAACAGGCCAAGATTGTAGTGATTGAGGAAATATCCGTTAACAGTATTCCCAGAGCAGCGTTGTATATTTGCACAATGTGCTTATTGGACTTGAATTTTTGGGAGCTGGTCTCTGTCTGACAATGAAGCACATGAAATTTTTGTTAATTTTTCCGACAAACCATCATTTCTAAGAAATAACATGAGGAAAATGGCGCAGAATCAATTGGTTCAAAGGTAAAAAAAATATTTTAATGTGTTTCGATTCTTTATTCCAGACCATTTATGCTTTGAGAGAATCATTGACATTCAGACCCTGTTATGATCGGTGTAAGTATATTTTATTTTACAATATGATTTAAGAATTACTGTAATTTCATTCGGAAAAAGTAAATCATGAAGACAATATAGTTATGATTTTTTTAAAAACTGTAATAACAATGGAGTGATATTTATATTTTAGCAAGCGAAAGATTTCTAAGCACGAAATCTCTATATGTTTTTTAATCATTTCACAACAAACAAGAGAATAAAGCCACTAAGACGCATAGGTGTGAGAGAATATGAGAAAAAAACATTATTAAGGAGAGAGAAAAATAACAGAGAAGGAATTAATAAGACAGATAATGATTAAGGGTGATATGTAAGGATTATTAAGGGTGATATGTAAGGATTATTCATGATTTCGGAGTAGATATCGGCCAGTGTGTTATAGATACTTGGTAGAAATTGCAGAACATTGTGAACATTGTCTATCTCAGGAGATTTCCACTTTTGAGATTTTGATTGATCTAACTATATCTGCAATGATGTTTGACTAATTTTCTGTTTATTATTATTATTATTATTATTATTGTTATTATTATTATTATTATTATTATTCAGTGGACGCCATCAGTGGAGGACCGTGTCCAAATATTATCAGCCGTAGTGAATGGGGCGCGCGGAGACCCAGAGACAGACAGTCTTTATCAACGCCAGTGAAATATGCTGTCGTACACCACTCAAATACACCCCAGTGCTTGGATAAACCATCCTGTATAAAACGGATGCAAAGCATCCAGAACTTCCACATGAATGTTAGACGTAAGTCCAGAATAGCAGCTTACCTTAATACCTATTAACAAACACGAAATCCAGAGATCTCGGTTTAGTTTTATCCTCTCTTATGTTAGTATCATGTTATTTAGTGTCTGAATTTAATGAGTTAGTTTGATTTTACAACAGGAATAATTGCCGCAACTTCATTATATAAATGCATTAAGTTGATTCATAAACAATTTCCGCTTTTCTTTAGCAAGCGTATTCTTAAAAATGAAGTACAATGATATCTTATTTAATTATATATGCACCATTAATTTTAATGGCTTTTTGTCATTCATTAGGCAGCTCTTTGGTATACATTTTCAGTAAAATACCGCAGATTTTTTTACAATGATTTTTACCCTGTATAAGGCTCAAGAGCCCTTCGAGGTAGAATGTTACAGAATAGCATGCCCAATTTATGGGAATATGTAGGAAGAAAACGGTTGACCCTAGATTTGAACAGGCCAAGATTGTAGCGATTGAGGAAATATCCTCTTGGTAGTCGGTTCCACAAATCTGTGGTTCGTGGGAAGAAGCTTCTCGAGTTGAATTTACCAATGGAATATGAAGGTAATAATAAGGGAGGCTCGCTACAATGTGCACGGCATGGCGGATCTTAGCTGTGAAGGTTAGAACTAATGGAACTAAAGAATGGACTTCGTCTGAGCACTTTCCATGGAAATAGCGATAAAGCAACGAGAGGGAAAGAGTTTTTAGGGTGGGAAATAATTCACCATCCACAAGGACACGAAGACGGTTTTTGGTTCTACCGATACTGGAAAGTGAAGACTAGGTAGCTCCTGTCCATATATGGCAACAGTATAGAATTTCGATCTCATCTGGTTCTTGTAAATGTATAGGATAGCGGGAGGAGTCAGGTACTAAAGCGGTTCAGTGAAGCGACCATTTTTCCAGCATCTTTCTCTCTCTTTCTCTGTCTCTGTCTGTCTGTCTGTCTGTCTGTCTCTGTCTCTCTCTCTCTCTATATATATATATTGTTTTACAGAGAATACACACACACATACACACATATATATATATATTCTCTGTAAAACAAGAGCGATAAAGCAGCGAGAGGCTTGTGACTTTTCGCCTGTGGGAAAGGGGTTGTAAGGTGGAAAATAGTTTACCATACACAAGGACACGGAGACGGTTTTGGACTCTATCGAGACTGGAAAGTGAATACTGGGTAGCTCCTGTCCATATATGGCAACAGTACAGCATTTCGATGGATCGTATGTACGAGTTCCACTTTAGGCCTGGACTGAGTTTAAGTCCCAATATGTGCTCAAGGCCTGAGACGCCCTGAGTGAACAATCAATAAGTGTAAATTCAGGGTTTGTTCGGCGATGATGGAATAGAAACTTTAATTAAAAACCAGTTTTTCTTGTGCCGCGTCCCTTCCAGACGTTGGCGATCATGGCTCTCCACAATTTCTTTTTTTTTTTTTTTTTAACTCTTAATATATTTTATCTTTTTGTTATCTCTTCTAAAGTTTGTTTCACCATCCATATACTCAAGTTCGTAAGGTTGGTTATGGTGATTTTCTAAGCGTAGCTTAGATGTGGCACATGGTCAAAACTATGGGGCACCCAGTGAGGATCAAACTCACTATTTAGTAGTAATTTGATCTAGCAAACATGCTTGCTAACCATTACACCACGTCGAAGTGCCCTGGTGGTTTTCTAAGTGTACGGACTCTCCTTGACAGAGCAATCGTTAATGATGTGTTAAAGTTTTTAGTAAACTTTTGAATCTGGTTTTAATTAGCGATCAAAATAATGTTGGTACAAAGTCAGATGAATATTGTAGGTAGAGTAAAAGATATTCGAATTCGAATTTTCAAACCCTCTTTCCCCATTATGTACCCTAGAAATTTTTAACTATCTTTTCCTGATGTTAATTATAAGTTTAATTTGTTTCCATTTTCTATAAAACTTTGTCGTTGCTAAGATGTTCGGTCAGCATCCTTCTATAGAATCACATTTATGTTGCTTCAAGTCTCTTTTCCATATGTGAGGAGATTGTCCAGGGGAAAAATGTATATTTATCCCTTGCCTTACATTCATTCCATTAACTTCGTTTGAGACGCATGCCATTTTTTTTTTATTATTAATGGAAGCGAATTTAGTCTTCCCCAATTTTTCGAAAATTGAATATTAGTTCTTTGAATTTTATTTTATTTTTCTATCTCTCTGCTAACTCGTGCAACTGGACGTTATAGGAATTCCAAGTCACAGACGTGGGAAAAAAGTATATATATTCCTTGCCTTTCATTTGTTCCATTAACCTCGTTTGGAAAACTTGTTGCCCGTCTTCATTGTACGTATATCTTTGAATTTCACCCCTAATCCTATTCACCTATTCCCTTCTTCTTTTTTTTAATGGTTGGTATCATTACTTGATGAAATGACATTCATTCTTCCATTTTTTCTTCGTTTTTTTTTTTTAAATTATTAATGGAAGCGAATTTAGTCTTCCCCAATTTTTCGAAAACTTTGAATATTAGTTCTTTGAATTTTATTTTTTTTCTTTCTCTCTGCTAACTCATGCAACTGGACATCATAAGAATTCCTGGTCACATAATTATTATTTAATAAGTGCATGCTGGCACTTAAAAATAAGTTGAAACTTTATATTTAGTTTCAACTCTGAGTACCTCTCACGTTGTTTATGAACTCGTATTTTACTTATTTGTTTATGCCTTTTTGGTTGTTTGTTTTTTTCTTTCCTTTTGATTTTTTAAATTTTTTTTTGTTTCATTTTTTTCTGTGTGCGTGTAATAGGAGTAGAGAGGCTTGCCCGGCCAATACTCCCTGTCCCCTTCACAGGCATAGAGGCTCATCTCTTGTTTCCTGTTTAGGAAGGGGTTCCCGGATCTTTTCTTTTTCACTGGCCTTTGTAATAGTACTGTCGTGAATCTCTTGTCACGTGTGCGGTCTGTGGCAACTTCTCTTCATACTGAGGGTATCGGGTTGACAGTTCTCTGGTTGCTGTTCCCGACTGGTAGTTAGGAGCGCTAACTATTGCGTAGCTTCTTGTGTGGCTGCTTTGATCAACAGTTGCATAATACCGGAGTGCTTGTAGTGCCATGTCGCGCTTGGAAGAATGTCCCTGCACGTATCTCCGGTGGGCTATCCTGAGGCCACTTTATGTCGCAGTCTACGCCAACTCCTTTCTGTCCATGTTACATGACCTTCTGCTACTATTACTTTAGGCCTTTTCACTACCAACATGACTCAAAATGACCTTAAACCATCATAAAAATAAACCTAAACCAGCTCTAAAAATCGTCTAAACATTTTAACATTTCCTTTTTCCAACATCCGTAGCATTCGATACAACTTCTGCAGTGTTGAGTCGTTTATCGTTGAAAAGTCTCCTGATATACTAGCCTTTCTTTAGCAAGCGTATTCTTCAAAAGTAAAATACAATTATATCTTATTTAATTATATATGCACCATTAATTTTAATGGATTTTTACCATTCATTAGGCAGCTCTTTGGTATACATTTTCAGTTTACCTACACTGTTTTTGATCCTCATCAACGATCTTCCTGATGTCATCAACTCCCAAGTTGACATCTACGCTGACGACACTATTTACTCCCGCCTTAATAGTAGCATTCGATCCAACTTCTGCAGTGTTGAGTTTCTTGTTGAAAAGTCTCCTGATATACTAGCTCCCTGCGAGACTATACATCAACCCCCTCCTCTGATTTCTCGATTCTCTCTCTTTAGAAAGGTCTTTGATACATGGCCTGAGATTTTATGTCTGAGACCATTTCTCACTGGCTAGGGAACTCTCTCTTGAATCTCCCGACCATCCATATATGTGTTTCCGTTTATCTCTCCTCAATTCAGTTAGCTATCTCTACCGTTCCCCTTCCTCTCAAGACTGTGGCGTACTCGACAGTATTTCCGATAATATAGACAAAACCATCTCCCTACATCTGTTTGCACATATATTCGTATTCGGTGACTTTAACGCCTACCATACCATGTGGCTTAAAAACTCTATAACTGAACTCGCTGGTATACAAACCCTTAACTTTTCAATCACTCAATCTTTCACACATGAGGTTGACTTTCCTACACGTTTCCTCAGTAACCCTGATGGTGATGCTTCCCTTCTCAATCTTTGTTTTACCGCCATTCCTGACTCCTGTCGTGTCACGCAGTTCTTCCCTCTTGGCAACTCTGATCATGCTGTGGTGTCTGCTAACATCTCCTCCTACCCCTCCCCCAGCAAAAAACCTCCTACTAACAGAATATCTTTCTGTTATCAACGGGTAGACTGGGATTCGTTCCGTGATTTCCTTCGCGATGTCCCCTGGAATATGGTTTTTAATCTCGCCCTTCAAAAATGTGCGTCTGAGGTCTCCTCCTGGCTAAAAGCTAGAATTGAGGCTTTCATCCCTGCAAGAAAATATAAAGTTAAATCGCGATCATCTCCTTGCTCAGCTGCTATTGCCCATAGGAATCGCATCTTCCATCTGTACCGAAGTGATATGTCTGCTCGCAACAGACCTATCTTTGTCTCTGCTCGTAATGAGTGCAAGCGTGTCCTCAATGAACAAAGCTACTATTTGCCGGAAAAATAAAACAACGTATGGCATCACGTGAGTTTTGATCTAGAGATTATTGGCGGCTCTGCAAGAGCGTGCTGAACAACAGAAAATCCTCAATAGCTCCTCTATTCAATCAATTTGAGGTACTGACTTCCTGAGCTGATAAGGCTGAATGCTTTGCTCGGAAATTCTCATCGAATTCAACGCTCGACACATTCGGGGTACCCACCCCTGATTTTCCCCCTAGAGCTGAGGCTCTGTTGAGTGACATAAACATAACCCCAGCGATGGTCTTGGACATCGTCTCTAAATTAGACACTCATAAGGCTAGTGGCGGGTACGAGCTACCAGCCGTTGTCCTGAAGAAATGTGCTCCTGAACTGGCACCAATCCTCTCCAAACTATATGACTGCTGTCTCACTGAATCTTGCTTTCCAACCTGTTGGAAGTCGTCATCTGTTGCCCCTGTTTTTAAGAAATCTGTTGAGCCTTCTGACCCATCTAACTACCGTTCTATCAGTCTCCTACCACTCTTCGGCAAAGTCCCCGAGGCTTTAATCAACACCGAAGTGGTTAAGCACCTTACATCTCATGATCTGCTCTCAGATAAGCAATATGGTTTCCGTTTTGCCGGGTCCACCGCTGACGTACTCACGATCATAACTGAATTTATATACCAAGCACTTGACAATAACGGAGAAACTCGAGCCGTAGCTTTAGATATCTCTAAAGCGTTTGATAGGATCTGGTACGCTGGCCTTCTTCGTAAGCTTTAGGGATACGGCATTACAGGACGATTATTTGACTTAACAAAATAATTCCTGTCAAACCGTGAAATGAAGGTCGTCCTAAACGGGTTCGCATCCAGTTCATTTCACACGAACGCTGGTCTTCCCCAAGGCTATATCCAGAGTCCTACACTGTTTTCGATCTTCATCAACGATCTACATGATGTCATCAACTCCCAAGTTGACATCTACGCTGACGACACTATTTACTCCTGCCTTAATAGTAGATCCGGCATCGTTGACAAAACTAACCTGGTCGTAGGCCTCGAGAAGGACCTCCAATCTGTGGTTGACTGGAGCAGAAAATGGCTTGTAAATTTAATGCCTCTAAGACGAAACTGCTCTCAGTTACCCACCATATAGAACACTCCCTGCCTTCCACCAGGATGGCTGATGCCTATTTCCACGAAAGCGCCTCTCTGCGCCTGCTTGGTCTCACGCTGTCCACTGACCTTAAGTGGTACAACTACATTGAATCTATACCTTCATCTACTGCAAGGAAAGTTTGTTCTCTGTGTCACGTCAGAAGGTTTTTCTTGCCTGAGTTCATCCTTCAAATCTACAAATCAACTATTCGTCCTTGAATGGAATACTGCTTCCATATATGATCTGGTGCTCCTGTTGTTCATGTCGAGGTCCTCGGGAAAATCCAGAGACCGATATACAACGTGGTTGGTCATAATCTGGCATCCTGTCTGCAGTCGTTATCTCACAAATATGCCGTGGCATCCCTCTGTCTTTAAATTCATGCAGTTTGGGAACCAGTGAAACCATCTCGATCTCACCTGTCGAAACGATTAAATATAGCCATCTCTTCTACTCTAAAAGATTCTTATCTCGCACCTCCCGTCAGTGGAACTCCCTTCCTATCACTTGCTTCCCTGATACCTATAATCTTCAAATATTCAAATGTAATGTCAATCGACATCTTCTGATGCCTTGACCTTGATCCCTGTCCTTTTCTTTATCTTTTTCCCAAACACTCCTCTTTACTCTTACTCTCACTTTCTGTGACCCTTTGTGTGCTAGTGGCACTCCTGCTTTGCTTGGAGTGATTTGCTTAAAAATATAGGAGAAAAAATCTCTTTTCTTTGTTTAAAGAACCCTTTTTTGCCTTCCATCAATATGGCTGATGCTAATTTCCAATAGCGCAACTCACTGCGGCATCTTTCACTCATGATTTCCACTGCCATGAAGTGGAATGATTATATTGAATCAATGACTAAGTTTGCTGCCAGGAAATTCAGTTCAGTATTTCTTGTTAGTCTTTTTCTATCTTACACATTTATAAGTCTACCAACTTCATGAATTTAAGTATAGTACCACGGTGGAGTAATGGATACCGGCTCGGATTGAGGAATCGAAGGGTCGATTTTGAATCCATTACATTCACATTACGTGCTAATGAATCCTCTTCTTATCCCCACCAGCTATGGGTAAATAGCAGGGCAGACTGGGTTCTATAGCCTTAGATGACAACTGGAAAGAAATGGCAATTACTGCGGGCAAACATCTGTCTCGTCAGTCATGTACCGAAAGATACATGATCGCCTAAGCGCGTATCACGTATCACACATAACTGACTGACTACGTTCGTGGCTCGGCCACTGTTGAAATTGCTAGTTACAACCATAAGTTCTATGATAATGGCTTCTTTTCTATAAATTTAGTGTTCTGAGCAAAATGATAAACATCCAACAGCAAGGCATCTGATCAGGAGGTTTTGAGGAGCATGGAACGACCTCTTAATTGCTGTACCCCCTGTATCTGTAACGGCATTCACCCGGGGTGGCTTGAGCCGGCTCCAATGTTGGAGTTTCATGGGAATTTGGAATTCACAAGCGGTCCCCAACCCGCATGTATAGCACATGAGATTTGATTATAGTGGTGAAGGTTTCGTGCAGGACCATCCACACTTTTTGAAGGGCCGATTACAGAGATTGGCGCACTAAGTGCCACAAGGTCCCCAAACGGCCCCCCGCAGGTTTTGAATTCAGAGTTTTCCTTCTCCTAGACCAGTTGCCATCCAAGGCTATAGAACCCAGTCTGTCCTGCTATTTACCCATAGCTGGAGGGAGAAGAAGAGGATTCACACCTTTCCCAAGGGTGTTAGCACGTAAGTGAATGTAATAGATTCGACTGGAATTCAAACTCGGCTCTCCGATTCCTCAATCCAAGCCGCTATCCATTACTCCACCGTGCCTCCTTTAATTGCTGGTGTTCTCAGGTTCACCCTGACCCGGGGTGGTAGCACCTTTTAGGATTCCAGCTATGGGCTGATAGTTAACCCCAAACTGGGGTCAAAACGTGTAAAATAGGTTTTAATACCAGCAATACATTTTTGTAAATAATTATTACCAGCAATTAATTTTTGAAGAAAAAATTATTAACAACAATACTTTTTTCGAAAAAAAATTACCTGTAGTACATTTTCGAAAAAAAATTACCAGCAATACATTCTTGGAAAAAAATATTACCAGAAATAATTTTGAAAAAATATATTACCAGCAATAAAAATATTGTCGGCTACAATTAACCCATTAAGGTTGGTATGCCGTAAAACAAACCAAACCAAACCAAATCTATAAATTCACGCTTTTGGAACCCTTTTCCTGCTTCCCGCTTTCCTGTCAACTTTGATATTTAAATTGCAACCCCAGTCGTCATCTTCTGTCTTATTGAAACTTGTTAAAGAACAAGATTCTTTGTTTCTTTCAATCTCAGTAACCCCTTCCATTATAATGACTTTTCAATCCTTTTTTCAATCACTGTACGCATTTTATTGGATAATGTTTTACTTATCTTTTTTTTTTTTATTCTTCCTCAAATTCATAAACACACCAGTGGCTAAAAAGGCATTTGCCGGATTAACATTTTTCTTTAAATTACTTCAACAAAATAGACGTTAAAATCCTCTTTTATTTCGATGTAGCCATCAAACAATGGTCGTTTGGAGAATTCAATGTTGTTTGTTGATTGTTAGTGTTGGAGATACAATCCCTTTCCCGGAGGTCCTAGTAGATGCTAATAATAATGATTATTTCTCTTCGTACACATTGTTTTGCAGAGAATATATATATATATATATATATATATATATATGTGTGTGTGTGTGTGTGTGTGTATTCTCTGTAAAACAATATATATATATATATATATATATATATAGAGAGAGAGAGAGAGAGAGTCAGACAGACAGACAGTCAGATTGATAGACAGAGACAGAGAAAGAGAGAGAGAGAGACAGAGAGAGATGCTGGAAAAATGGTCGGTTCACTGAACCACTCCAGTATCTGACTCCTCCCGCTATCCTATATATTTACAAGAGCCAGATGAGACCGAAATTTTGACATCCGTTCAACGCATGTCGTCTGTTTTTTATCAACGACAAAAAGTTTTTCGGCATTTTTTCCGTTAAATTCGTACTTGTATACTTAAAGATTCTTTCTAAAAGGGGTGTTTGGTTTAGAATACGTTATATTGAACTACAATTTTAAAATATTATGTTTACTCTTAGTTACTAATAGACTATATTTCTTTTTAAATCAAGTAAATGTAATAGAATTACTTAAATTATTTAAAAATTATTATTACATATCAAATGTAAGTATGTATAATACCAACTACCAGTTTTTTTATTTTTTTATTTTATTTTTAAATATTATTTAAGGAAAATTTTTGACAATGTCAGCAAAGAACAGCTATTTCATTTCTTTTGATTCAGTAAATTTTATTTTTATAAACTTAGTAATATATAGTTTCTCATGTATGCACAAAGGACATGGGTCATTTAATGACCTACATATTCTACCTTTTCTTATTAATTTCCATTTTACTGTAGGTATTTTATTGGTTTGCTTTAAGTGCCAGAAATATTTCGATAGGGATGTCTGATTTCGGTATTTATTTATCCTAAATGAAGTTTGATGTTGATTGAACCTCTTTAATGCAAAAAACACAGGAACTCATACGAAGGATGAGATGGAGAGCTTACTTTTTCCTTCAGGTCTGTTGCGCTGTATTATAGCTCATCAGTGCGGCTAGACATCCGATTGCTTAAAGCCGGGATAATACAAATATAGTTTTAAGGTACGTTGTATTTATGGGTATAAGTGCTCAATACCAGGGACAGAGCGAATGGGAATATAAACGTGGACGCTGAGGTCAACACCGAGTAATCACAGTTTGTTTCATGTATGAACGCAATTTTTAGGCCACAAACACACGCGTAGTCGTGCACACACACACACACACACACACGCACAGACACGCGCACACACATACACACACATCTGATTCTTTTAATGATTGTACGCGTTTTGATATTTTTAATCCACTTTTTTAGTTCTTTCGCAAAAGTAAATTCATGTACCCCCCAATCGATAAAATCACTGATTGGACCCTTTGACCTTGAAGAGTTAACACCCCACCAAAAAAAACTGTTATTAAACTATTATCCTGTAGTCAACAAATGGTCGTTGTTTCAAGAATGTAAATGTGCAATTCATAGTATTCTTTAATATGCTTTCTTCTTCAGGTTGGTCTGACATTGCCTACAACTTTTTGATTGGTGGAGACGGGAACGTGTACGAAGGACGCGGATGGGATACAGTCGGAGCCCATGTCATAGGTTACAACAAAATTTCTATTGGTACGTCTTTGGTTACCTTTCTTGTTTATTCGTGATTGGGAGGAGGGTAATAATCATTTCCGACCGGTGCATACGTGGTCATTGTTCTACATTAAGAAAAAGCTCAGATTTTAACTCCAAGACGGGCAATTTATTTCTCATTTTGTAGACTGGCGCAAAAAAAATTCCACGATATACAGATACTGTGTTAGAATAATGCCAAGCTTAGTGTATATCTAAACTGCCTTTCGTAGACCCTTGGCTGAGAGGTTTGCATCGTAGTACAGATAGTCAGATTCACGCTAGTTACCATTTTTGAGGCCTTCTGCCAAACTAAGCTAAAATATCATCTAAAGAGGGTGCCTGTTTCAAAAAGACAAGTTAAACACGCTGACCATTCTTATTGTCATAAATTTGATTCTGAATTAATGATGCATTATTATAGCCTTGTGCCAGACGAAACTGTGCTCAGTAAGTAAGATGCTTGTTGAAAGTGTTATGTTTGAGTATATATATATATATATATGTGTGTGTGTGTGTGTGTGAAGATTTAGGTCGAGCACTCTAAACCTTTATTTTTAATCATATTTTTAAATAAATAATTATATTTATGCTCTACTTTTGTATCGAGCACTATTTTTTTAAAAATAATAACTAAAAAGACTAAGGGACTTTGGATTATTTACCGAACCAGTTCCTTGCTATTTTCTATATATTTTCACATATTATTGGCTCCTAATTTAGGTCGAGCACTCCTAAACCTTTATTTTTAATCATATTTTTAAATAAATAATTATATATATATATATATATATATATATATATATATATATATATATATATATAATCAAATTTGATTAAAATAAACTAACAATGTTTGTCTAATTGATATTTCATTGTATTTTCCAGTTTTCGTTTAAGGTGTTGAGTACTGGGCTTGAAGTTATGGATAAACTGTCCGTACTGTACTTTGTTATATTCAAGTACTTTCGACTTTCGCAGTCATTATCATATATATATATATATATATATATATATATATATATATATATATATATTTGAAATTATTTTCTATTTTAAAAATATGGTTTCATCACTACACAGGAATTACCATGTTTCAAAACAGAAACTAAAATTTTAAATTTAATTATAAAATTGAATTTAAAATTCGTAGCTCCGTTCCATCCTCGAGAGATTTTTGGAATAACCTATTCAGAAATTTACTTCATTTATAAGCACAGGCAATCTTAGTATTTTAAATTGTTAAGGTTACAGAAAGTTCAATCATTTTGATAAGGATCGGTTGGGTTTTAATTTCCCTAGACAAAGTATGTATCAAATGTAAGTTACTTTCAAAATCAGGTTAAGGTGGTGTAGGGATGCCATCCGTTTTTCGCGTGCAGTCTGGGTTTTTCAATGATAAAAAGATTTTAGCATTTTTTTTTGGCCTCTTAATTTGTAATTTTATGCCCAAAGATTTCTTAAAAGGGTCGTCTGAATATGAATAAGTTGTATTTTTAAGGTTTAAAATCTCTTCCTACAAATTTAAAGTACACACACACACACACACACACACACACACACACATATGTTTAAATGTTTAAATATGAGTGTCCATTTTAAAAAAAATAAATAAGAAATAACGTTTAAACAAATAAATAAAAACCAGTCGGATTTAATCCATTTCCTAAATATTTCTCTCTCTCTCTCTCTCTTTCACACACACACACACACACACACACACACACACACACACACACACACACACACACACACACACACACACATATTTCGAAAAATATTATGACAAATTGGGGAAAAAATTTTTGTGACGAATTTCGTCCGGGCTTTGTTAATTTTGCCACATGCGCGCAAAACGAGAGGCGCTGGTAGTTTCAAAATTTTTAAAGAACCTAAATCTAACCAAATTCATCTGTATTCTTTTTCTTTTTCTCTCTATCACCTTTATCCCTGAATATCTCACATTGTGACAACTATTTGTTCATACTATTTATTGATATAAAAAATTATACAAAATTATATATCGTTATATCATATATATACATTATATATATATATATATATATATATATATATATGTGTGTGTGTGTGTGTGTGTGTGTGTGATATAACGATATATAACAATGCCGACATATTAGCAAATATTAACATATTAAGAAATATTTACTTTGTTACTTTAATAATAATATAACATAATGAATTAACAAATATTACAATTTAATTAACACTCTAACATATATAACAATTTCAATATAAACCTTAACAAAAAAATTTGGGGGAAAAAATTAATTTTGAAGACTTTACTATTGGAAGAATAATCTGCAACTGAAAAAACCAAGATGTAAACAAAAGCAAAACTTCAGTGTAACACGTGTAAAAGAACGTTAAATTCATGAATGTATGCGTGTAGAAAACGGGTTGAAAAAAACTCTGAATAAATTGGGAAAAATAGAAATATAATTTAAAAGACAACAACCCCTTGGAGAATGGTCATTACCAAGGAACTTCAAAGTCGGCGAAAACAACAAAAAAGTGATATTAAAGTTAATTAATCTTTTTATATAAAAGTGTCCGAGTGGTTAAGCATACGCATTCTGCCATGAGATCTTGGTTCGAATCACACCATGATCTATTTTTCAGGAAAGAAACTTCTTGATGTTATCGCACTGGAGGGGTCAATCCCAGTGCGCGGCACCTTTGGAAAGTGCCTGAAATTGAATTGGGTAGACGGAACCCTTGGGTGCTGTCGATAGCTGTGCAAGCAAGTCATCGTGGCCGAAGTCTTGAGCGTGCTGGCCTTGTTCAAATTGCTGATCACGCTAGATAACACGCTCTTTCCCTGAAACTGTAACTAAGGTCTGCTCAGTATAGTTGCAGTATAAATTACAGGTGGGCTCTGTGGGTGTTGCATAACACAAATGAGCCTGAGCAAGCGTCTGCAATAGGGATTGGCTAGCCGCCCTAGTAGACAGGTATCCTCGAATACGAGTGGCCATCTATATCTCTCTCTATATATATATATTTATGACAGTGATATATGGTAAATTTAAGGTGATAAAAACATATTTCCTTTTAATGATGCTTTTTGAATACTTGTATGATCATGACCCCTAAGATCTTTTTTGTCCTCTCTAGATCAATAAAAATAATTGGATTAAAAGTCATTCTTCATTGTCATCGATCTGCTAACTTAAATGATCACTTTTCCCAACAAGCCCAAAAGAAACTCGTTTCTATCCCTTGTTTGTTTTTTTTTATTCTTGAAGTGTGTCTCTTAGTTTCGCCGACATATGCACTATTGATACTATTTTCCTACATCTTCGATTTTCTATCAATGTAATTTTATTATGCAGTTCTTGTATGAAGTATTTTCTCTTTTCAGGAATATGTGTCATAGGAAACTATACAGAATATAAACCTAATGAAATATCTCTAAATGCTCTGAAAAGAATGCTGAGTTGTTTGGAGTTCAAAAACAAGGTCATAAACAAATACGTCTTGAGAGGCCATCGTGACTTGGGTAGTACCACATGTCCAGGAAATAAGCTTTACCGTATTATCAAGAATTGGCATCATTATTATTGGTTCAAATTTTCTTCTGCCAATTAAACCTTTTATATGTTTAATGTTGTTAATATACCGTTTCACTGCTGTATTCTTTAGGCTTCTTGAAGTGTAATACATACACACACACACACACACATATATATATATATATATATATATATATATATATATATATATATATATATATATATATATGGATTTTTGAATTTGTAGGTCTGATGAATTGGAACTTGTTTACGATTCAAATGTAATAAATTATAACCATGGAATATTAGTGTTTAAGCCTTTTATATTATATTCTTACTCTGTCCTGGACATTGTGTTCTACCTGGATTCTATCCTCTTGCGAATTTATGTAGTGTCACCAAATATCCGTTTTCATCTCCTTACCATTCCACGCTACTCTGGCAATTTTGAGTACGTCATCCCTTGCTATGCTCTCCTCTCTCCCAGTAAGATCTGCCATAATTTATCGAAGGTTCAAAAGTGTACTTTCAGAAAAGGAAGTGTTTCACCCAGTCTGCATTTAATACTTCGACAGTCCTGGGTATGACAATTAACTACATCTGGCAGCAAGACCTCTTATCTGAAGGATTTGAGGAGTGTGGAATTACCTCTTCATTGTTGTTGTTCCCAGATCCACATGTTAGGGTCCCAGCTATGGGTAAATAGGGAATCCCTAAACTGAGGTAAAAAATAAAAATATAAAAATACATTTTCATAGTAAAAAAAAAGAAAAAACCAGCAACAGCTTTTTGTAAAAAGAAAAAAGAATACTCAAGATTAAAAAAAATAGATTTCGGCATTAAATGACCCATGAGGAGTTGATAGGCCGTTAAACAAACGAAAAGAAATACTTGTAATTGCTTAAAGAAATCGAAAAAGAAAACGAAAATATAGTTGCCTCGTTG
The DNA here is from genome assembly GCA_903632075.3 of Acanthosepion pharaonis. NCBI lineage: Eukaryota > Metazoa > Mollusca > Cephalopoda > Sepiida > Sepiidae > Acanthosepion > Acanthosepion pharaonis. The sequence continues at coordinate 1,110,785 of CAHIKZ030005292.1, read as the reverse complement.
ACAATTGAATGTTGTTTTAATTTAACGTTTCTATGGACATGTTTTTAATTTTGTGACACAAAGAAGAATTTTAAACAATAAAATTCATTATTTTTTTTCAAAACTGCCGGTACTGTGGAATACTCCCTTGACACATTAATTTGTTTTTGTCATGCAGTAGACTGTTCTCATTTGAATGTGAGATGGCAGGCACCCAGTCCCATGGATTCTACCTTTCTTCCATATTGCACTAAGAGAGGTGGAGTCAGTGCAATATCAACGTCAGCGTGACCGTAGTGGAAGGGACTGAACACTTTTAGTCCTTTGTCAGCATGCATACGTATGTGTATGGCCCACGTAAAAAACGACCTTGTGTCACATTACGCTTTAGTGCGGAAGCCAGGTAAATATATAAATATATACCATGGACTCTTATTAAAAACTTAACACTGCTGTGTCTTCTTCCTTTCTACAGAAACGTTTTGTCGTTATGTTATTTATGCTTTCTTGTGTTTGTTTTTTGTGTCTGTTTACAACAAAAGGCCGCTACATATTACTGCTAGGGGCTGCTGAGTTTTGATGAACAAGAAAAAAAAAGGAGAAACACTAGGAAGCGAGAAGAAAAAAGTGTAAACAAGACAGTAGATAACGGTTGACATTACATTTAAATTTTTGATGATCAAAGTTGGTTGGAAAGCATAAAGCCGGAAGAGAGTTTCACAAGAGGGAGTTTACAGAGAAAAAAATTTAAGCGAGAACTGCACGAAAAGAAACTGTTAGCATAGAACTTCCGGTTACATTTGCAC
>CAHIKZ030005292.1:970000-1105000 GCA_903632075.3 Acanthosepion pharaonis | reverse complement strand
CTTCGCATCTTATTGGCATTATCGTTTTGCTTGGTGTGAATTGATTAAAACATATATATATATATATATATATATATATATATATATATATAGTAAACCTAGAGAGTTAGACAAACCTGCCAAAGTTTCACCTAAGCGGAAGGTTGACGATCCGCTTAGGTGAAACCATGGTAGGTTTGTCTGGCTTCTTTTTTTATACCTTTTCCCCTTGGTATTGGTTTGATTATTTGCAAATCAAGACACCGAAGGTTTTCCGAGCGAGTATAGTTTCTTATACTTATAAGATTACTACTACTATTACTACTACTAATATATATATATGTAATAGGACAAATTGGAAAAAGGCTAGATTAAAACAATATTCTTTCAAAACTAGCGTCTCTCGTTTTTTTTTTTTTTTTTTTGCGCATGTGTACACGTGCTAACATCAACAACGCTCAGTCCGATGAAATCTTAACGGATGAACCGCGCCACAAATTTGTTTTCCAATTTGTTATACTATTTTTCTAAATACTGTTTGTTGATATAAAATTATACAAAATTATATATTGCTATATCATATATATATATATATATATATATATATATATATATATAAAATCATACTTTACTCCTTAAGGATCAAATAACACACACACACACACACACACACACACACTTAACAGACACATCCGTATTCCAGGAACCAATTATACTGTCAAAATGACCAAGGAAATTCAGACCAGCATGAATCAATTTAGTTCTTATCTCAAATAACAACTTAAAAGAGACTGTTTGACCAACACCAGGGCTGACCAAAATTCATGTTAAAAAATAAAAAACAAATGAAAACTACAGACAAAATTTCATTTTCCCCATCAGGACAGTCATTTCTGTAGTTCACTGCTACCAGCAAGCAGAATTTTTTTTCTCCTGATGATGGCCATGTTGGCCGAAACTAGTTGAGGAATCTAAATGAAATAATAATAAAAACGAAAGAATATTAATCTACAACCCAGTGTGTCTGAAGATTTTAATTTTTTTTATTTTTTTATAGTTCAATATATATATATATATATATATATATATATATATATATATATATATATATATAGATAGATAGATGCAAAACCCACGCACGTGTTGAATTCTTTTATTTCGAAAGTTGTCAATCTCTTCCTGCAACAAGTGGCAAGCCTACTGGCTACAAGTATATAAAACATCAGCTTAAAACTCCACAAATGCAAATCTTACATGTGCATCGGCTATGTATGCGAACAACAAACCGCTGACCAAAGAAAGATAACGACCCTGAGGCAAAGTACAGGAAAAAAAAACAATAACATGAAGGAAGAAGATAAAAAGAGTTGACAAAAACAAAAGAAAAATTGTTTACGAGAATGACTTGCCATATTTTTTATTTACTGATATTTCACACATTACAAGGCCCAAGGGCAACTCGTGGTAGAGAATTACTGAATGAGATTGTTTTAAGGGGGGAGGGCGGAATAATTAAGAAATACATATTATAAGGAGGTGTAGTTGTGTTGTAAGGGATATTGACTCGGTATGAATAATCAGAGAGCCGAGTTCGAATTCTAGTTGTGTTCACTTACGCTTGGTGAAGGTATGAATCCATCTCTTCCCACCTCCATCTATGGGTAGAATAGTAGGGTAGTCTGGGTCCTATAACCTTGGTAGGCAACCAGTCTACTGCAGAAAGAAATGGCAAACTACTGCGGGAAAATCTTTAGCCTAGTCATGATCGAAAGTGACATGATCGTCGAAAAGCGTATGGCCTACGGAACTTAACTAACTGAGGACCTTTTTTTTTTTTAAAGTTCACCGTATACAAAGCCCGGGGGTCACTTGAGGTAGAGGTTTTCGTTAATGGGTAGATTGTATGAATAGGAGGGGAACGGTTAACTCTTACAAAGCTTGACACATTTTTAAACATTTTATCTAAAAATATGAAAATAAGCAAAACTTGATACAGATTTATACTTTTTTTATTGCAAAGGTCAAATCGCGTTCCTCCTCTTGGTTTTCCGCTGCTTGCTCTTAGAACTAAGGCACTATTGAACGGGTTGCACATAACACCGTCATTGGTATTGGGCATTATCTCTAATTTAGACCCCCACAAGGCTAGTGGTGGAGATGGGATACCAGCCATTGTCTTGAAGAAATGCGCGCCTGAACTGGCGCCCGCCCTCTCCAAACTATATAACTACTCCCTCAAGGAATCTTGTTTTCCAGACTGCTGGAAGTCCTCATCGATAGTTCCTGTCTTTAAGAACTCTGGCGACCCCTCTGACCCTTCTAATTACCGTCCTATCAGTCTCCTACCAATCTTCGGCAAAGTCTTCGAAGCCTTAATCAACGCCGAAGTGGTTAACCAACTTACATCCCATGATCTGCGCTCAGACATGCAATATGGCTTCTGCTTTGCCTGTTCTACAGCTGATGTGCTTACGGCCATCACTGAAATTGTCTACCAAGCTCTTCAAAATAACGGAGAAGCTCGTGCCGTGGCCCTAGACATCTCCAAAGCGTTTGATAGGGTTTGGCATGCCGGCCTTCTTCGTAAGCTCCAGGGTTATGGTATTACAGGTCGATTGTTTGACCTAATACAATCATTCCTGTCAAACCGTGAATTGAAGGTCGTTCTCAACGGATTCTCCTCCAGTTCCTATCCCACGAACGCAGGTGTTCCTCAAGGGTCCACCCTAGGCCCTACTCTGTTCCTTATCTTCATCAACGATCTTCCTGACGCCATAGATTCCCAAGTAGGCATCTACGCGGACGACACTACAATTTACTCCTGCCTCAAAAACAAATCTAGTGTCGTTGACAAAACTGACCTGGTCGTTCGTCTCGAAAAGGACCTCCAATCGGTTGTGAACTGGGACAGGAATTGGCTGGTTAACTTTAACGCCTCAAAAACAAAACTGCTCTCTATTAATCACTTTCTCTGCCCACCACCCCCATTAGAATTTCTGACGCTCAACTTCTCGAGAGCACCCTCCTGCGGATGCTCGGTCTCACATTGTCTGCTGACCTGAGATAGAACGAATACATTGAGTCAATTGCTTCGTCCAACTCAAGGAAAGTTGGCTCCCCGGAATCGATCCTTCAAATCTACAAATCAACCATTCGCCCTTGCATGGAGTATTGCTACCATATATGGTCTTGAGCCCCTTCTGTTTGTCTCGGGGCTCTTGATAAGATCCAGAGACGGATATGCAATGTAATTGGCCCTGATCTGATAGTGGATAGATCAAGGCAACTGGAGATGTCGATTGACATTACATTTGAATAGTTGGAGATTATAGCTATCACGGAAACAGAATTAGGGAAGGGAGTTCCACAGGGGAGAGGTGCGAGATATGAAGCTATTGGAGTAAAAGAGACGGATACATTTAACAGTTTCAACAGCGAAAGGGTGAGAGCGGGATGCCAGCCTCGTAGGACGCTTGGATTTATGAAGTCTGGGAACCAGCGAAAGCAGCTCATCGGAGCAATTACCATGAAAGTATTTGTAAAAAAAAGACAGAGAGAGGCGTCGGCACGCTTATGAGAGAGCGACTGCAGACGGAATACCAGATCAGGCCAATTACAACTTTGAGACAGACAGAAGGGGTTCCAGACCATATATGGTAGCAATACTTCACGCAAGAGCGAATGGTTGATTTGTAGATTTGAAGGATCGACTCCGGCGAGAAAAATTTCCTGGCGCGGCACAGGGAGCCAACTTTCTTCGCAGTGGACGAAGTTCTTGACTCAATGTATTTGTTCCATCTCAGGTCAACATGTGAGACTGAGCAGTCGGAAAGAGGTGCTCTCGTGGAGTTGAGCGTCAGACATTCTAATGGGGGGGGGCAGATTTGCATTGTTTATTAAAAATCACACTAAAACTACTGCACTGTATAGCATATTACATAAGAATATAGCTAAATTGTTCAGTATAATTTCCTTTTTAAGTAAAGTAAGGTATTATTTGTAGACACAATGATTTATTAATAATGTGCTATGCATCTTGTCCATATACAATTTGTCAAGCTTCAGTAAATTATAAATTTTATAAGGCTGTGCTATAAGGCAACTGATCACTGGAATGAAATTCCAACGTTACGGTAATGATTTGGAAAAACATATTTTGTGTCATTGTTTATCTTGTCAAACCCCAACTTTTAAATTGAGTGCAATACGAAAGTTCCAAAATCGACCTGCCTTACTGACCATTTTTAGAGCTTCTTTTGCGATGGCACGAATATACGTGTTCCATTTTAGATCGAGTATGAGCCTTAGAGCGAGCAGGCGTTCGAGGCATTGAACCTCATTGTGAATATTACCAAAGAGGAATTTCTTTGTATTTTGAAAATTCTAATAAAAGAAGAAGACAACATGAAATGTCTTGCTTATCATGTCTTCATATGTTCCGTAAAATATTCTTTTCCTTTAGCATTGGTTCTAAATTTAGGGATATACTTCTTGGATTTAACTTAGTGAAACAATGACAGATAGGACAGTAATATGGAATATCTGAAAGATCACTGAAAGGATCAGGAAAAGGGAGAAATCAAAGCAACACTATACCGAATCGGTCAAGGCCCGGATCAACAACGATCGCCCGACCCATTGACTCACTCCAGAATGGGCGTGACAAGTGGGCGATTTGAGCGACAAACAAACTACCAACGCAGGGTACAACCATCAGAACGTGGAAGGTTCGCATCCTCTATACTTTTAGAGAAATAGTGGGTGCATATGACAATGCTGGAACTGCTGAGAAGCACCCGTCAACAGTTCAGGTGATCTGATTCTTCTGACCCGTGGTCCCTTCGACGATTCAAGTAGTTATAATTAAAATGCATATCTTCTTCAATCAGATTATTAAAAATATATATTTAAATCATGTTTTCAAGTATTTGTGAGTGTGTATGTGAGTGTGTGTATGTGAGTGTGTGTGTGTGTATGTAAGTGTGAGTGTTTGTGTGAGTGTGTGTATCTGAGTGAATGTGTGTGTGTGCGTGTGTGTGTGTGCGTAAGTGACTGACACTTTTCACAGAAAGCACATATACGATTATCTTGATACGAGTCGGATGTGCCGATCTATATGTAAACCTGATAGATTTTTTTTTAAGGGTGAAGTGCATTTATTGCATGTGTGGTAGTATAGCTGTTATCGCCGCTAAAAATGAAATCGCTGAGCGGAGTTCAAATTCCCGACGCATCTGTTGCGTTCAATTTCGCACAAATAAATCACTTTTTCAATTCTTTACCCAGTTACGTGTTAAATAACAAAGTAGAGCGGCCTCTCTAGCCTTGCGTGACAACCAGTCCAGAAGAAGGACTACTCTGGGTTCAAAAACGTGAAGAGGGCAACGGGAAATTACTTCACTTTCTTAAGAATTCATAGCAATTCATATATAATAAACACAAGGGACTTGTGGAGAGCAATGTTAGCTCACGTCCTGAAGGGACATGGGCTTAAAACTTACTAGTTATTAAGGATTGTTAGTTATAAACACATTAATTGCGTTTCCAAATCACTCTCTCTCTCTCTCTCTCTCTCTCTCTCTCTCTGTGTGCATATGCTTTACTCCATTTCTCCTATTTTCCTAGTTTTAACATTTCCACACTGATAAGAGAATTATAAACAGGATGTCTATATAAACCTCCAGTCCTATAAATACGATAATTTTGCCGGCGATCTTATTCGGCAGCAACAAGGGAACAGTGTTACAATATTTGGTATAATTGTCAGCAAATAGAACAGTATGAAGGTCTTTCAGGTAAGATCTTGATTTCTTGGAAACATAACCATTTCTACATGCAGTAAGGCCTTGTTCTACCTTAAGATAGTTCATTAACTGATTTATAACGATTTCAGTATTCGAAACAGATATCCTGATGAAAAGAAAAGGTATCCGTATTTTTTTAATTTGTGGTGGAGGTGATTGATTTTGTTTAACGGCATATCAACCTCTATAAGTTATTTAGTGCCGAAATCTAAATATTTTTACGTAATTTTATGCTTTCAGGATAAAGATATGTTTAGATATATAGTTTGTAGATTATAAAATGTATTGCTATCTTTTTTAAATGTATTGTTGTTAATTTCACTTATAAATGTATTTTTTATACTTTTTAGCGTTGTATTGGATGTCATTTTGCTATAAAAATGTATTCTTGGTTATTTTACTATAAAATGAACTGTAGAATTTTTTTTGAGAAGGGGGGGTCACTATTTGCTCATAGCTGGGACCCTAAGAGGCGCTACCACTCATAGTACAGGTGAAACTGGGAACAACAGCAATTAAGAGGTAGTTCCACGCTCCTCAAAACCTCAAAGCACACGATCAGTGAAATGATGCCGGATGTAGTTTATCGTCATTCTCAGGACGATTTTTTTTAGACAATCAATTATCAACTGATAAATACAATGATTACTTAATTTCCGAGCTTTAAAGCCACCATTTTTGGCAACGCATAATGCAACGAATTTTACTGTAGTCAATATGGAAAACGTCCACTGAGCATTATAAGCCGAAAGAAATACATTTTTATTTCCATTATAAATACAATATAAGGTGAAATAAATACAATTTTATTTCCATTATAAATACAATATAAGGTGAAAGAAATACATTTTTATTTCCATTATAAATACAAGGTGAAATAAATACACTTTTATTTCCATTATAAATACAATATAAGGTGAAAGAAATACAATTTTATTTCCATTATAAATACAAGGTGAAAGAAATACATTTTTATTTCCATTATAAATACAGTATAAGGTGAAAGAAATACATTTTTATTTCCATTATAAATACAATATAAGGTGAAAGAAATACATTTTTATTTCCATTATAAATACAATATAAGGTGAAAGAAATACATTTTTATTTCCATTATAAATACAATATAAGGTGAAAGAAATACAATTTTATTTCCATTATAAATACAAGGTGAAAGAAATACATTTTTATTTCCATTATAAATACAATATAAGGTGAAAGAAATACCCTTTTATTTCCATTATAAATACAATATAAGGTGAAAGAAATACAATTTTATTTCCATTATAAATACAAGGTGAAAGAAATACATTTTTATTTCCATTATAAATACAGTATAAGGTGAAAGAAATACAATTTTATTTCCATTATAAATACAATATAAGATGAAAGAAATGCAATTTTATTTCTATTACATATTAATTTCATCTCCAATCTGTTCCTGAAAAATACACAGGCATTAACTGTCTTTTGTCTATATAATTCCTCTACTTCTTTCATTTAAGTTCATTAGCTTGAAGTTTTGTCGTTCAGACATATGCAAAAATAACTGCATTTGTCGTGCGGATATATATCTGTCTTCATAATATAACGTTAACTACTAATGTTATACAGTTTACAGCAGACATACCTCCCAAATATACGTCCCATAAATCACCCAATACATAATGGTAAGACATTAACTAGATGAAGACACAATTACCACTAATATCTTACCATTATGTGGGAGGTATTTTTGCAGCTTCCTGTATAATTTCTATTTAACATGCACACACAAACATATGTATATATATATATATATACATATATTTATCTATATATATATATGTAAGTATACATATATGCATGTATATATATATGTGTATGTATGTATATATAAATAAAAAGAAAGAACAGTAAGATATATAATCCGGTGTTCTTATAGATATTTTTATTTTTACAAAATAGTGCTCAATGTAAATTTACAGAGCATTAATATTATAAATTAATTGATTTAAAATTTTTTTTTTTAGCTACACAGTTCTAACCATGTTTCAAAAATGGAAGCTAAAAGCTTCGAATTTAATTTTGTAATTAAATTAAAGACATTAGTTCCATTTCATCCTCAAGCGAATTTTGGAGTAACTTTTAAAATTACTGAGGTTTTAAGGGCACAGCAAAAAATCATAATTCACGTTTCCAAGGATACAGAGAAATCCATTCATCCAGACAAGGAGGTGGTTGCGTGTTCATTATCACTGTATTTTGTTGTATCTGTTATTAGTTACGTTTTGGTAGGGGTAGGGATGTATTTTTCAATGAATTCTGACATCCGTTAAATGCATGTCGTCTGGATTTTTTAAAAAATTTTATTGTTAACGGCAACAATTCTTACGGCATTTTTTCTATTTGTATACTTAAAGATTTTTGTGGGGTGTTTAGGTTAGAATACGTTTTATTTAACTAGGATTTAAAAAAAATAACTTTTAATTTTTAATATATTATATTTCTTTTTAAAACAAGTAAATGTATTAGAATCACTTGCAGTATGTAAAATTATTTTCACATCAAGTTTTTGGACAAATAAAACCGCATTCTTTCTTTATATATATAATCTTTTCAATTTCCTTTTTTAGTTCTTTTTCAAAGAAAATTCATGTAATTCCCAGTGGATAAGAATACTGCTGGGTGGACTTTTTTTGTGTGAATTACTTCCCTCAAAACGATCGTTGTTTTTAGAATGCGTTTCATAGTATTCTTTAATATGCTTTCTTCTTTACATTGGCTTGGCATTGCCTACAACTTGATGCATATTGATGCATGTTTCATTAAATAATATAGACAAGGTTTGTCTATTTATTTTATGTAAATTCTTTTCATATCGTCTGATAAGCTTAATAACATTATCATTAAACGTAAAAAGAAAATCACAATACTGATACATATTTTTTAATCTAATCTAAGCTTTCGGTTTACAAAAGCCATTATCAAAGATGACAATTACAGTACAATATATTAAGCAATACACGGGCAAGAATGTGATGATAGTCTGTTTCTATTTACATGGATGATTTCCAAGCAACGACAAGCTAGTGCATATAAAGACGCTGGAAGCGAAAATCGCACTGCAACTCATGACGTCACACATGACCACGCGAGAGTGAATTCGAGAAGTATTAAGTATGGAAAGCCGTTGGTATAAACCAATGACTTCCGTTACCAATTATAGGCATTTAAGAATATTTGTGGAGATTTCATAATTCATTTTGTTCAGGTTAGGTTTCAACTGTTTTATGTATATAGCTTCAAGAATTTTTAGCTTTTGTTTATTGTTTTCATGTTTAAGTATAGTTATGTTTTCAACGAGGATTTTCCGGAATTGTGTATGCAGCCAGGCATGTTGTTTTAAATGCCTGGGTAGATAAATTATCATGAGATTTACTGAAAATAAAAATAATTTAACGAATATTTTCTAAAGAATAAGTTTATTTATTTCATTGCGTATCACTTCCATTATTACTAAACATTGATACTACTGCCACAATTTACCTTACTACACACAGATCTCATGATTGCGTCGAGATCAGTAAAGCCTCTTCTATTCACTGACAATAATACCGAAAGAATATAGGAATATAGTTGCCTCGATTAAACATAACACTTGTATATCCTATTTTTCACAATCGGAGCATTGATATATAAAACTTACTTTTGACCATACCATCGATCGCGGCCAAAATATATCAATATTTGCTTTTACAGTAATTGCAAAGAAGTACGGCCCCCAACTCACCAATCTCAATGCGGCTATTCAAGAAAAATAACCAATATTCCTTTGGATACATGCAATAAGAATATCTGGACCAGAAAATAGGTTAACGATGGGTTTACTAAACAACGGGTCTAAAGCTAAATAAGAAAAAGACCAAGCCAAAAAGATGTTACAAATATATATATATATATATATATATATATATATATATATATATATATATATATATATATATAGAACAGAGTACTTAGGAAGGTAATTACATGAATAAAGGGAAGTAATGTATTTCACAATACAACAATACTATTTTTATATGTTTAAAATATAGAAAAAAGTACATATTATACAAGAATAATTATGGTATTTAAAATTGTAAATATATGACTTTTTCGCTAATATTAGAAGTATAGTGATCCGTATACTTAAAAGTGTACAACATAGAATTTCTACCATACTGGTTAGTCAGCATATATGACATGTTCCTGATTTTCTTGCAGGTACTTATGCTGTGTCTTTGGCTCCGAAATACTTCAACTGAACCACTGTTTCCAGCATATGCTTGCACACGCACGCCAACAATGTTTCGTTCCACTTTCATGCAACCAGTGGATATTATTTGGCCCGGAAAATGTTTCCAGATGGCAGCACCCATTTTGAGTCGATCCCGATGGATTCGCCTGTTAAAAGATGGCAAGGTACGTCTGATGATTTTTTTGTAAAAGTGGCCATCCGACATTTATTTGGTACAACACCATCTAAGAAAATCTAGTGAATTTAGACAACTCAGCGTGGAGCAATGTTTAACTAAATAAATTAAACATGATGCTATGGAAATTTACCAAAAGGTTTACCTTATAGAATGGCACCTATTAACGCTTAGTTTTTATTGTTTTTTTTTTCTTCAAAATATTCCTTTGTATACAACAGTCCTATCGTATTTTTTTTTCAAATATTTATGCCTTGATGGAAATAAAACGTACATACTACAGCTAGTCCCAGTACAGTCAGTGGCGTAGCTAGAGTAAACGTCATCCAGGGCGGTCCGCTCAAATGTCACCCCAATGACCCCGATTCACCCTATGCTGAATAGTTAACTGCAGCTAAATTTTCATACATGCTCTACCTCTACTCTACTGACCGGTACGTTACTGTTTACACATGAAAACATTGCTATTTTCCTACTCACAAATTTCCCGACAATTTATTAGGAAATTTCTGACGGGGTGGGGGGACAAAACTGGGGGGTCATAAATTATTTCTGGGGGGTCATATGCCAGCCTGCGAAACCCTGTGTCTCCACCACTGTTTTCAGAATATTTTTGGCACCTTAGCCTGGTTGAAAAATTTTGTTGGGGGTGACATTGTGTCACCCCTCCTGTGCTGGCACCCGGGGCGGTCCGCCTCCTCGCCCCCACTAGCTACGCCACTGAGTACAGTTCAAACTTCTCAAAATCTTTGAGATGATTAAGAATTTGATAATTTTTACAACTTAATTATAAATTACGAACTGAATAAAGTTGTTTAGGAATTATTCTTTTTAAATGACGTGATGGTAACAAAAACAATATGTTTTCTTTATACTTTAAAAGAAATGTTTAATTGCAGCTTTTTTTCTTTTTTTTAAATAGGTTGTTCGAAAAGTAATTACGTTTTCCCAGAAAGTATAGAAAAACAAATGCAAGTTAAATTTATTTGGACATTATTTATAAAAAAGTTAAAGCCTTTCATATATCTCCCTGATGCTAGTGGCTAGTGTTCGACCTAAGGTAAAAACAAGGAATTCGAATGTTGATTTTCATGACTGACAAGATCGCCTTCCCTTGAAAGATGAACACAACACAAACTTCACAGCTGCATTTACTGCTATGTGTTGAAAAAGAACACTTAAACACGATAGTAATAGAAAGTAAGAAGAAAGGACTATTAATTGTAAGAAAATCGAATGCATGTTCGTCAGCAAAAAAAGAACACATGTCCATAATGGGAATGTTAAAATCAAGAAGGTACAGGAATTTAATTATTTGGCTAGTGAAGTTACAGAGGAGAGAATATGTGCAAAGGAAATCTAAGGGCCCTTCGTGTGTTTATAATACAAACCAGAGATTGGCTTTTTGAAGAAACAGAAATATACCTGAACTGGTAACAGTTTCATTTCGTTGTTTTGTTTAGCGGAATATCAACACCTATGGGTTATTTAATACCGAAATCTAAATATGAAAATTAAAACTTCATAATTAATTCAAAAGAATTGCATTATTTCTTGATTAAATGTTAATGTTGCATCTTTTAACGATAAATGAAAACTCGTTTCTCCTTACAAGAGATAACATTAATCATAGCAAATTGTTTTTTCTTTTTTGACAAGGTATGCCAGATCTTCAATTTTACAATGTATTTATTGTCACTTTACTATAAAAATGCATCGTTGGTCATTTTTTAATAAAAATGTACTCCTTGTAATTTCACTACAAAAATGTATTGTGGGTAATTTTTTCTAAAAATGTATTACTGTTATTTTTATTATAAAAAAAAAATGTATTTTTGTTTAATTTGCAGTGTAACACCCGCACTCAGTTTGCATAAAAAATTTCCAGAATACTTACATATATGTGTAACTGTACATGCTCCATTCGAATCTGGCTTGATAAATTTGATACAATTTATCTTTTTGGAGGTATCGACAATGAAAGTTTGGATTCATTCCCGTCGTGGGCAGCCATCGCGTTGTTTGTATATATTCGCTGCAGAATAGCTATCAGTGTAGGTATCATTGTGCAAACTGAGCATGTGTACATAAATAGTTCTCGTGTGCAGTAATTGAGACAAATTTAGACAAGAAAGATCAGTTCCGAGGTTAGTTTTCATAGTCTTCCGCGTTTAGCTTTCCACAGCAAACAACGCTAGTAATGGCTTCCGCCAACGACGCGATTGAATCCCAAATTTCACTGTCGATAACCCCAAAACGGTAGATTTTATCAAATTTATCAAGCCAGATTTGAATGGAGCATGTACAGTTACACATATATGTAAGTATTCTGGAAATTTTTAATGCGAACTGAGCTCGGATGTTACACTGCAAATTAACCGTATATTTTATACTTTCCTAGTGTTTTGTTTTTTGTTTAAGTGCTCGCTATTTGCTCATAGCTGGGACCCTAACAGGTTCTACCACGCCGGGTCAGGGTGGACGTGGAAGCAACAAAAATTAAGAGACGGTTCCATCCACCTTAAAACTTCCAATCTCTCGATATAAAACTTGACTACCGAATGTAGTTTATTGTGTAGGCAATAGGGATTAGAGTGCAAATCCTAAGAGACTAATACACGCGAAAAGTAGTAACCAATCATATACTGTAAATTCTTTTTTTTATGGTAGAAATTCAGTGATGATAGAGGTTCAAATACTCAAATTATGGGCTTCCAAAATGTTCAATAGCGGGTGTGAATTATCCCCCATAGGGTGTCTTGGTATTATTGAATTGGCTGATATTTTGGAAATAGGCATCATTTCAGGTCATTTACCTAAGTTTAAATTTAATTCAAATCGAAGAGAACAAATTTGAGGGGGTGGTGGTGATAGACCACGATGAGACATTCTTTGATCAAAATAAAATATCATATTACATCTACCCTCATACAGGGAGTTTATTCCAAATTTCATAAAAATCTGTTCAGTTTTTGAATCCATGGATACATTTACGAGGTGTGACCCAAATGTAACAGGAATTGTGTCATATAATTTTATTCATTTATTGTTGCATGTTTATATTCTTATCACCTTCAAAATATTCTCCATTTGAAGCAATGCACCGCTCCAGATGTGTTTTCCACTGTTCAAAGCAGTCCTGGAACTATTGTGAAGTTATGTTTTTTAATGACTCCGTCGTTTTCTTCTTAACCTCTTCCGCATCTGCAAAAACGTTTTCCTTTGAGGACTTTCTTCATTCGTGGGAACAAACATAAAATCGCAGGGAGCGAAATCGGGTGAATAGGGAAGGTGGGGATGTGGAGTCATGCTATTCTTGGTCAGAATCTGTCTCACACTCAAGGCGGTGTGCGCTGGCGCATTGTCGTGATGCAACCACCACCCTCCACTTTGCCACAGGTCAGGGCGTTTTCGTCCCACCTTGTCTGGCCAAACGCTTCCGGACTTCCAAATAAAAGACCTGGTTAACAGTTTATTCAGGAGGAACAAATTCTTTGTGAAAAATTCCTTTTCACAGCAAAGAAACAAATTAGAACCGTCTTGACATTGGACTTCACTTGACGCGCTTTTTGGGGTTCGTGGTGACGTTGGCTGCTTCCACTTACTTGATTGCTACTTCGTTTCCGGGTCGTAGCCATAGCAGCAGCTTTAGTCACTAGTGATGACCTTCGAAAAAAGGTCTGGATTAACATCCAACTGTTCTTTCAGTTTACGACAGGCATCCTTTCAGTCATGGTAAAAATAGACGAAAATGTGTGAAGCACTTCAAAACAAACGTGAACCACGTAGCTGTACGTCTTCCCACGATAACACCAGTTAGCACACTAATGCTTGAGGGTTGCCTCAAGTGGCATCTAGCGGTAGAAGCCTGAACTACTACGGGTTTGCCACACAGAAAACGATTCCGGTTACTTTTGGCCCCTCTCGTATCTTCAAGGGTAGGGGGATTCTGTCCCCTTTGCTGCCCCCAAAAATAAATCAAAACCCCCTTTTCATGTTCCAAATTTAATGAAGATCGGTGAAGTAGTTTTCTTCCTATAGATGTACAGACAGACAAACAGATATACACAGATACATTCATCTTTACTGATATAGATATATGTATACATCTCTGTGTGTTATTTTATTTCAAATTTTATATAGTACAGCCGTGTACTTATCAATAATCGTAATAAAACAATTTGAAAACAAGCTCTATATTCTGTACTCGATTTGCAGACCGTGATTACAGTACAAGTATTCTTTTAATTTATTTTCCCTTTATTTATTCGTTTCACTTATTTTGATTCCGTTTTCCCTAATCAAGGCAATAAAGCCACTAAGACTCAAGTGCTTACTGAGTGTGAAAGAATATGAGAAAAAGAAAACATTAAGGACAGTGAACGGAAAAAGGGCATAAATTGCATTTAAATTTTTGAAGTTAGAAGTTAACTGGAAAACAGGAAGTCCGAAAGAAGAAATTGAAACCTAGCAATTTCAACTCTATACAGTTGAAACCTAGCAATTTCGACTCTATGCAGTTGAAACCAAGCAATTTCAACTGTATACGGTTGAAACCTAGCAATTTCAACTGTATACGGTTGAAACCTAGCAATTTCGACTCTATGCAGTTGAAACCTAGCAATTCCAACAGTATACGGTTGAAACCTAGCAATTTCAACTGTATACGGTTGAAACCTAGCAATTTCGATTCTATGCAGTTGAAACCTAGCAATTTCGACTCTATGCAGTTAAAACCTAGCAATTTCAACTGTATACGGTTGAAACCTAGCAATTTCAACTCTATACGGTTGAAACCTAGCTGCCAATCTGTTACCCCGCTTAAATCCGTCAAGTCGAGGTACCAAAGCGGACAGATCACCAGCACAATTACCATGAAAATATTTAAAGCAAAAGCACAGGGAGATATGTTACGACGCTGGGAAGAACGTTAATAGACCGAAACATCTCGCGTATTTCAGCCTGTTCACATCCAATACAGGAATCTGGTACAATTGCTGTATCTTTTCTTACTCACTCTTGGCATTTCAGTGATTGATATGCAGGGATATTTTAAAGAAAATGAAAACAAACATGATCAAAAGTTGGAATTTTTAAATTTTTATTTTATGAAATTTAATAGCTAGTCAGAAGTAACGAGTGGCTATAGCATTAATTTTTCTAAAAGAAAAAGATTTGAGAAACAATATGGTAGCAATTTAAGGAAAAATAAGTTAAACTGAAAAATTTTGACGTTTCTTCAGGGTTTTTTTTTTTATTTTTCAGGAGATTTTTGTGTTAAAACAACATTTGGAAATCGGTTCCGGTTTGGGCCTGCGTAAGTATTTTTTTTGTTTTACATTGAGAATTAATAATTATGGCAACGTCATTTTATGAATGTAAATGAAAGGGAAACTGAATTCATAAGGGATTATTTTCTTATCAAAAGTTGAAGCGGTAACAAAGGGAATATTTTAAAAAATACGTTAAAATATTTATAAATTAAAGATATTTTCTGATTTTAATATCAGAGAAAAGCGTAACTTCAGCTTTATTAAGTTTACGAGATGTTTATTTTATCCGTGGTTACCACAAGTACAGTTTGTGTAACAAACAGGAGAATATTGAAGATGGTATTCTGTTGTTCAATTTTTTGTTCAGATTTTGGGAAATGGTTGGTAGCCCGATTTCATCATTTCACTGATGAAATTGGTACTTGTAACAGCAGATTTGATGCTATAAGCTTCTTTACTTTTCGCTTGTAGAATTATTTTGTGGCTTCCTGGTATCCTCTCAAGTAATATCTTCAAAAATTAAAATGCAATGATAATCGTCATTTTTTGTCTTGAATCTTGTCCCTTTAGTGTCTTTGTTTCTTTCATTCTCCGTGGCTTTATCGCCTTGATTGGCATGAACATGGTTTTTAAAACTAGATTATGCTGAAGATGACTCAGTAAATCATTGATCTAATATTTTTTACACACTAAATTTCAACCAATACTAGACTCGAATGACGTTCAAGGTAGAGGTATAAAATCAAAATGGTAAATACTAAATGAGATGTGGCATATGAATAGAACAGAAAGTGGTAGCAAATGAACACTTTGAGGATGGGGTGGGAAGATGACATTTGAAATTAAGAAGGAAGATAAAATATGAGATGTAGAGGAGAGATGATAGTTGAGATGAAGCTTTAAAATGATACTTTAGATGAAAAGGGAAGATGACACTTGATATGAAAGGGGAAGATGACACTTAAGAGTAAAGGAAAGATAGCGTTTGAGATGAAGAGGGTAGATGACGCTTGTGATGAAGAGGGTAGATGACACTTGTGATGAAGAGGGTAGATGATACTTGAGATGCAAAGGGAAGGTGACTCTTGGGATGAAGAGGGTAGATGACACTTGTGATGAAGAGGGTAGATGATACTTGAGATGAAGAGGGTAGATGACGCTTGTGATGAAGAAGGTAGATGACACTTGTGATGAAGAGGGTAGATGATACTTGAGATGAAGAGGGTAGATGACGCTTGGGATGAAGAGGGCAGATGACACTTGTGATGAAGAGGGTAGATGATACTTGAGATGCAAAGGGAAGGTGACTCTTGGGATGAAGAGGGTAGATGACACTTGTGATGAAGAGGGTAGATACTTGAGATGAAGAGGGTAGATGACGCTTGTGATGAAGAGGGTAGATGACGCTTGTGATGAAGAGGGTAGATGACACTTGTGATGAAGAGGGTAGATGATACTTGAGATGCAAAGGGAAGGTGACTCTTGGGATGAAGAGAGTAGATGACACTTGTGATGAAGAGGGTAGATGATACTTGAGATGAAGAGGGTAGATGACGCTTGTGATGAAGAGGGTAGATGACACTTGTGATGAAGAGGGTAGATGATACTTGAGATGCAAAGGGAAGGTGACTCTTGGGATGAAGAGGGTAGATGACACTTGTGATGAAGAAGGTAGATGATACTTGAGATAAAGAGGGTAGATGACGCTTGTGATGAAGAGGGTAGATGGCACTTGTGATGAAGAGGGTAGATGATACTTGAGATGCAATGGGGAGGTGACTCTTGGGATGAAGAGGGTAGATGACACTTGTGATGAAGAGGGTTGATGATACTTGAGATGAAGAGGGTAGATGACGCTTGTGATGAAGAGGGTAGATGATACTTGTGATGAAGAGGGTAGATGATACTTGAGATGCAAAGGGAAGGTGACTCTTGGGATGAAGAGGGTAGATGACACTTGTGATGAAGAGGGTAGATGATACTTGAGATGAAGAGGGTAGATGACGCTTGTGATGAAGAGGGTAGATGACACTTGTGATGAAGAGGGTAGATGATACTTGAGATGCAAAGGGAAGGTGACTTTGGGATGAAGAGGGTAGATGACACTTGTGATGAAGAGGGTAGATGATACTTGAGATGCAAAGGAAGGTGACTCTTGGGATGAAGAGGGTAGATGACACTTGTGATGAAGAGGGTAGATGATACTTGAGATGAAGAGGGTAGATGACGCTTGTGATGAAGAGGGTAGATGACACTTGTGATGAAGAGGGTAGATGATACTTGAGATGCAAAGGGAAGGTGACTCTTGGGATGAAGAGGGTAGATGATACTTGAGATGAAGAGGGTAGATGACGCTTGTGATGAAGAGGGTAGATGACACTTGTGATGAAGAGGGTAGATGATACTTGAGATGCAAAGGGAAGGTGACTCTTGGGATGAAGAGTGTAGATGACACTTGTGATGAAGAGGGTAGATGATACTTGAGATGAAGAGGGTAGATGACGCTTGTGATGAAGAGGGTAGATGACACTTGTGATGAAGAGTGTAGATGATACTTGAGATGCAAAGGGAAGGTGACTCTTGGGATGAAGAGGGTAGATGACACTTGTGATGAAGAGGGTAGATGATACTTGAAATGAAGAGTGTAGATGACGCTTGTGATGAAGATGGTAGATGACACTTTTGATGAAGAGGGTAGATGATACTTGAGATGCAAAGGGAAGGTGACTCTTGGGATGAAGAGGGTAGATGACACTTGTGATGAAGAGGGTAGATGATACTTGAGATGAAGAGGGTAGATGACGCTTGTGATGAAGAGGGTAGATGACACTTGTGATGTAGAGGGTAGATGATACTTGAGATGAAGAGGGTAGATGACGCTTGTGATGAAGAGGGCAGATAACACTTGTGATGAAGAGGGTAGATGATACTTGAGATGCAAAGGAAGGTGACTCTTGGGAAGAAGAGGGTAGATGACACTTGATGAAGAGGGTAGATGATACTTGAGATGAAGAGGGTAGATGACGCTTGTGATGAAGAGGGTAGATGACACTTGTGATGAAGAGGGTAGATGATACTTGAGATGCAAAGGGAAGGTGACTCTTGGGATGAAGAGGGTAGATGACACTTGTGATGAAGAGGGTAGATGATACTTGAGATGAAGAGGGTAGATGACGCTTGTGATGAAGAGGGTAGATGACACTTGTGATGAAGAGGGTAGATGATACTTGAGATGCAAAGGGTAGGTGACTCTTGGGATGAAGAGGGTAGATGACACTTGTGATGAAGAGGGTAGATGATACTTGAGATGAAGAGGATAGATGACGCTTGTGATGAAGAGGGTAGATGACACTTGTGATGAAGAGGGTAGATGATACTTGAGATGCAAAGGGTAGGTGACTCTTGGGATGAAGAGGGTAGATGACACTTGTGATGAAGAGGGTAGATGATACTTGAGATGAAGAGGGTAGATGACGCTTGTGATGAAGAGGGTAGATGACACTTGTGATGAAGAGGGTAGATGATACTTGAGATGCAAAGGGATGGTGACTCTTGGGATGAAGGGGGAAATGACACTTTAGATGAAAAGGCAAGACGACAATTAAGATGAAGACGGAGACTAAACTTTTCAGAGAGGCAGCAACCTGGTTGCCTGTTTCAAAAAAGTAACAATTTTTGGGAAAAAGAAATTTAGGCGAAACTTTCTTCTTACACTTACGGAAGCGATAAGGGTGATTCGACTGTAGAAGCTTCATGGCGTCTCTTCTATATAATAAATGCGAATGTCAGTGTGTCACACATTTTCAACTTTACTCCGAGAGGCCGTAGCTCAACATATACCATTTTAGAATCAGGCAAATTAAAAACATTCCATGCCTAATCCGGACCCACAATCCGGAAATTTTGGATTCCCAAATTTTGATTACTGTGATTGTTTTCGGCAACATTTTACCTGATTTTTTGCGATTAATTTTTTTTGTACGATAACAATTTTTATAAATTCGAAACAAAATTGGAAATGATTGAGATTAATCGCGAAATCCAGCAAAAGTCACCAATAAAATAAAAATAATTGTTTGTACGGAAAGTAAGCGCCCACATACATCAAACTGACTTAAAATTAATTGACGACGGAAGAATTATTGTTGAACTTTAAATAGGTAAGCTTAGATATTAATGCAATCAATTTTGAGTTCTTTTGTAGTTTATTGTTGCCTATCGCATGTACTCCTTCCTACGTCTTGTGATTAAGGCTCATCAAGAGCCCTCTGTAGGATCTAGCTTAAATGCCGCCCGATAGCGCGACTTTTAAACTATTAGCTGTAAATATTTGATCTGACGGACATTTAACTTGAAAAAATAATCTAGCATAATATGCCAAAAATGTTACTCATTTCCTTCTATCATTATGAGAATATGTAAAAACGAATGAACACTAACACTACAATCAAAACTGATATTTTTGACTGAATTTAGCTAAAATTAAATGCTAATAATGCCACATACGTAACTAAAAATACAGAACAATATCTTTAAGATGATCTGTAATTTGGATACACTCCCAAATTATTTTGGTAAATTTTATGAGGTATTCTCATTATTGATCTTCTGAGGTATTCTGCCATTGTTATTATTAAT
Source organism: Acanthosepion pharaonis (assembly GCA_903632075.3). Lineage (NCBI taxonomy): Eukaryota > Metazoa > Mollusca > Cephalopoda > Sepiida > Sepiidae > Acanthosepion > Acanthosepion pharaonis. The sequence continues at coordinate 1,084,849 of CAHIKZ030005292.1, read as the reverse complement.
ATTTTACCGTATTTTTCTTGTGTATGGGAGACACGGTGAAATAATGGATAGCGGCTCGGATTGAGGATTCGGAGAGCCGAGTTCGAATTCCATTATATTCAATTACGTGCTAATATTCTTGGGCAAGGTATGAATACTCTCGTCTCCCCAACCCCACCAGCTATGGACAAATAGCAGGACTGGCCATAGATGGCAACTGGTCTACCGCAAAAAAAAAAAAAAAAAATAGCAACCTACTGCGGGAAAACATCTGCATCGCCGGTCATGTATCGAAAGATATATGATCGCCTAAGCGTGTATCACGTATGGCACATAACTGATTGATACTCGTGTATAAGCCTATCCAAATATAAGCCGACCTTTCATTATGTTTAAGAAGTGGGCAAAAATACTTCTTCGCCACAGAACTATTTTTGTCACATGATGCGTTCAAGTCAGTCAGTGTGTAAACTGTTTTCTTTACTGTCTTCGATAATAATACCTGAACGATTTTCTTGTATTGTTCGATCTGTGTTGATAGAAAAATCCCAGTTGAATCATGCTCCTAAATTATTATTATAATTGTTGTTGTTGTTTTTGTTGTTGTTGTAGCAGTAGTAGTAGTAGTATAATTATTAGTAGTAATAGTAGTATTTCCTTTGATTTTTGGTGTATATTCATTTCTTTTCGGGTCCCGACAAGAAACCTGAGGTCAGAAATGGCATCATGACATTTTCCACTGCGCAGTTTTGAATGCAACCCCCCCCCACCACCAAAACGCACATATTTTACATCGATAAAGCCCTTCGTAAGGTGTACTTGTGAGCACAATTTTTTATTTCTTTAAGGCATAGGCTTCAATTAGTCTATTGGAGTCTTTTCCAATCAATTCATGGGCCCCAACTACAACTGCAATTGTTAATATCCTCATGTACCACATTTTTAATATTTTATATTTTTATTATTATTATTATTAGCAGTAGTTGTAGCATTTGTGTTCTATATAAATTTCCTTCTGGGTCCCAACAAGAGACCTAAGGTCAGAAATGGCTTCATGGCATGTTCCATGGATCATCTTTTGTACAATAAAAAATCCCTAAGATCACACACATTGTACATAGATGAAGGTCTTCGTAATTACATCGTTTATCCTATTTCTTTAAGTCATCGGTTACCCAGAATCCCTTCAATGGGTCTATCTGAACTTTTCCAAGCAATCCGAGGGCTACAACTAGAATCATTGATGGATTCATGTGCCACATTTTTTAGATTACCACTTCAAGATGTTTGTATTCTGATAGTTTTTTTTTTTTGACGATTCAAAGATATGTTACAATCAACAGGAACAGTCATGTCAATAAGAAAGCACATTCTCTTCTTGTGGTCTTTGATCAACGATGTTTTTCATTGTTCTGCCTGTGTGTGTTGTAAAGTTCCATAAAATTGTTACAGGTCCTATTCTCTGTAACCGGGTCTCGGTGAAGTTCATACTAGTTTCTTGCAGTTTTCTTCCCGTAAACGTTGCATATTTTCCAATGCAAATATTAGCCCACACTATCATGCCGAGTTTCATATTCAGTGGATGCCAGTACCGTGCAACCTGATACAAGATTGTTACAATTGTTTCTGGATATTTATCACAGAATGTGCCTTTCGGGTCAACACAATTTTTCAGTAATTTCTAGTTAACAAACATTGGTCCTGTGCAGCAAGAATAAACATTAAACCTGTACTACGTAACCATTGATGGTTAAGGGGTTTGTCCCCATCAGCTTGCTTGGTAACGGTAGAGTATTGACCATGAAGAAGCGTATCTTATCATTGTTTCTGCAATTTTTATATTGCATTTGTTTTCTTTTTAAGGTTCTTTGTCGCTGCAGTCGGTGTATTGTGGTCTGTACTTCTACACCCACTTGAAATTTCCTTTTGAATTTGTTGGCCCCCTTTATTATTATTATTATTATTATTATTATTATCCAGACTATGCAATCAACGATGTCAATGGAGTATCTTGTCCAAGAATTATTTCTCGTAAAGAATGGCACGCTAAACCAGCAAAACGTACCAAGCGTCTATCAACTCCTGTGAAATATGCTGTTGTACACCATTCAGATACGCCTCAGTGTTTCACTGAGCTTGATTGTAAAAGGCGGGTAAAAAATATCCAGAATTATCACATGAATCATAACGGTAAGTTAAGAAAATAATTTTGACTACAATATCCGTTCGCAGACTCGAAAAGTAAACACGTTTATTTATTCTTCAACGCTTTGCTGTAAATATCAATTTTTTGAGTATATGAGCTTTACGAGTATACCCATTTCTAAATTGTCGAAGGAAGTCCATGTTTAACGTGTCCCAAAAATTCAAAATTAGGAAAATAAACACTTAATTATTATTGGAACACTTAAATTTCAAATCGGAAACACCAAAATCAAGCAAGTACAAAAGTATCTGGCAAGTATTTTAACAGAGATGACGGAAAGTGCGATAACGAAATGTGAAGCCTCATTGGGATAGCCAAAGAAGCTTTCCAAAAGCTAAGCAAAGTATTAAGAAACAGAAAAATTTCGTTAGAAAAAAACCCAGTAATAACGAGTTATGTAATGTCAGTCTTTCTATATGGCAGTGAATGTTGGACAATTTTCTCACAGATGAAGAACATGTGAGCAGCGAGGAAGTTTTGGAGAAAATGAAAACAAAAAGGACACTTATACTTAACATCAGAAAGCGACAGTTGGAATTTCTAGGGAACATAATGAGAAAAGAGAGCTTAGAAATTTTAACACTTACAGGATCTATTGAAGGCAAGAGGGAAAGAGGAAAACCTACCTAAAGAACTTGTGTAAATGGATGTCAGAACAGAGTTGAGGAGAAAGAAAAAATAACATTTTACTAAGAGCTACAAAGGATATATTTTGTTTTACTTCTCTTTCTTTCTCTCTCTCTCTCTCTCTCTCTCTCTCTCTCTCTCTATATATATATATATATATATATATATATATATATATATATATATATATATATATATATATATATATCGGGCCGAATTTCCCTGACGATCCGTTTAGGTGAAACCTAGGTAGGTTTGTTTGGCTCACTAGGTGTATCTAGGTCTGCTCTACGGTTGTATTGAGCTCTTTTGTTAGTTAGTTGTTTACTCGTATCGGGTTTTTTCTTTGGGCTTCAAACCTGCATCTGTGCGATTTATTTCGACAGACTTTCATGTTTGTAGCTCTTTCTTTTTTTAAAACCTTTTTTTCCCTCGAAATTGATTTGATTATTGGCAAATCAAAAATTCGAGGGTTTTTCGAAACGAGTATAGTTATCTATCTATCTATCTATCTATCTATCTATCTATATCTATATCTATATATCTATATATATATATATATATATATATATATATATATGTGTGTGTGTGTGTGTGTGTGTGTGTGTGTGTGTGTGTGTGTGTATTGGGTAGAAGTGGGATTAATGCCAAATAAATGTCCGTATCAATCGTTTGAATCTCCAATATGCTTCTCAAACAAACTCTGGGCAACTTGGTCAACCGATGACACGTCATTATCCAACATATATTTGCTCATCGGCACCTGTCCACAAACACACATTAAAATCTCTTCTTCTGAGAACCACCAACACTGTCGTTAACTCCATTGCTGTGATCATTGTTCAAAATCAACGAAAAACACTGATTATAACTCATAATTTTCCTAACAGGCAACCTATTCTCAATTTTGAAGATTAGAGCAGCACAATCTTCACTAATCTACCTGAAGACATTTGAATAAAGCAAGAGACAAATAGCTTACTTAAGAAATGCCATTAAAAAATTCTCTACGCCGATACACATTAATTTCACTGCTTACAAAAACGAGATGTTTAATCAAACACATGTACCCTTTAAATATATCGTTTATAATGAGATAAAATAATGAATTAACATGCCCATTAATTGCTTATATGTAGTGTATATTTGGGCAGTAATCCTTCATTTATGCAGTTTTCTTTAAATATGACGGCAAGAATTATATTGTTAGTATTTTATTGAAAATGGCTCAAAGAAACACACACACATACACACACACACATATATATATGTGTATATTGGTTATTTGTGATATGTTGCGAATTGCAAGAAATGTTGAGAAAGTGTGGTGCATGTGAGGTCAATGCAAAAATGTAATGTCGTTTGTTGATTGTTAGTGTTGAAGATACACTCCCGTCCGTACGTTCTAGTAGATGCTAATAATAATTATTATATCACTTTAATATATTGAAAAAACACAAATATAAATTAATATCTCCTTAATTATAAAATTGAATGCCCTCACAGCTATAAAATAGCTGTTATAAAAAGCAAGATTTGCCGTGTGAAAATGATTTCCTCTTCGGACACGTTGTTTTATAGAGAGTATATATATATATATATATATATATATATATATATATATATATATATGTGTGTGTGTGTGTGTGTGTGTGTGTGATAAAATATACTTTTAAGATTTATGGGTAAAAGTCTTCAATGGCAGGGATAGAGTGTATGTAAATATAAAAGCAGACTCTGAGCTCAACACTGAGTGGCGACAGTCTGTTCCGTGATTGAGCACAATCTTCAGGCTATATATATATATATATATATATATATATATATATATATATATATATGAATCTTTTACTTATTTTACACACTTTGATTTGATAATATTTTGAATTCACTTTTGCAAAAGAAAATTCATATAACCTCCAGTCTATAAAACTTGCTGGATGTGCCTTTTTCTTTAAATTCAATTACAAAATCAGACATTAACCTCCCCCCCCCCTGCTATTTTGCTGTAGTCATCAAACAATCGTTGTTTTGAAAATGTAAATGTACGTTTCATTTTGTTCTTTAATATGCTTTTTATCTTCAGGTTGGGATGACATTGGCTACAACTTTTTGATCGGGGGAGACGGGAACGTCTATGAAGGACGCGGAGCGGATATAGTCGGAGCGCATGTCAGGGGTTACAACAGCGTTTCTCTTGGTACGTCCAGAGTTAATTCATTTGAAGGAAAAATCCATCAATATCAATGTCTTTTGCACGAGGGTGGGTAAAAAATTATTGCAATTTGTTTTATTATTTAAGAAATAAGGAACACTATCAAGCATATCATGCATTAAGATATACCTATACATCACAGGTTCACATTCTTAATTCTAAATATAGGCACCACCTGACTTAGCACCCTGAGACTTCTATCTCTTTGATCCAATGCACGAGTGGGGGCAAATGTTATGACGGTGGTAAAGAAGAAATGGAAACTATTACAAGCAATTTGCTACATCATCAGACAGCTGAACTTTACGAAGATACATGTATAGATGCCCTCTTTTGAAAGTGGAACGCTGCCATTGAATGAGGCGATGACTATAGTGATAATTAGGGATGTGAACCTGTGATGTATAGCTATATCTTGATGTAGATTATAATTGGCTGTTCTCCTTATTTATTATATAATAAAACAAATTGCATTACTTTTTGACTCCTCCTCATTGGTGTACCCAGAAATCTTGCTTCGTAGATGGGAAGCTTTTGCTCATTTCTACTTCTTAGTCTTCGGAACAAACTAAAAATGCAGTTTTAGTTGCTCATATCCTAATTATTTTCTTGTGTATAATACAACATGAGTATAATAAAAGTCGATGTTTCTGACGCTAATATCAGGGAATAAATTATATACTTGAGTGTAATACTCATTACAGCCATTCCTATTTAATCTTTTACTTAAACGTTGTACCCTGTTACACATTAACATCTCAATGCCGTACCTATATTTCACTAAAATATTTAATTTTTCATGATATTGAAGAATAGAACAGGGTGTTTCGCCATTGCATGGTTATTCTTCTAATTTCCGTTTCAAAACTTATTTCCTGAGAAAGGCGCTTTATTGTAACATTAATGTTGTCAAAACATGACGGATCTTGTGCATTACTTTATTAATTTTTGAATCAATTTCGGTGAATTTCCTCTTTTGATGGCACAAGACGTTTAATTACGCTGATTCCCAAAGAACAAATATGGCCGACATATCAAATATGGCCGACATATCAAATATGGCTGACATATCAAATATGGCCGACATATCAAATATGGCTGACATATCAAATACCTTTTGTAAGCGATTGTTATCAACGCCTGTCTACTTTTTCTTTTATTATCTATTGTTCTGAGTATATTTGCAATTTTGCTGTTTCAAATAATTAATTATCAGTTTGTCCGCATACTCACTTTATTACACATGCTAGACTTAAAAAATATTTCCCCCCTTGCAAGGCGATAATGCCACTAAGATAATGAGAAGGCTTTAGGAGAAGGAACCGAAAACCCAATCATAAACAGTAAAAAAAAAAGGATAAACCTCTACTCCTGTTAAAAGACGGTGAAGTTGTATGAATCGGACGATTCTCACTGATTGTGGCTTGTGCCGAACTCAACTACCCAAAGGTCTAAGAATGGTTCCTGTCGTATTGTGATTATTTGCAAGCTAATCTTATGAACAATTACTGTGGATATAAAATCGATCTACAGTCGATGACATTTTTATTTTGAGCTTATTAAGATCTGCTGATTAGGAAGAGTTATGGTAGGAAAACTAATCGCCATGGCTCTTTGCTAGTGTTAGAGTATTATTGTTAATGAAGTGAATTCAGTCCTCACTAGGTGCATCAGGTCTCTTTCACCAGGAAGACAAAAGCGTAACCAAACTTTATCAGATTTTTTTCTTATTTCATCTTCGATTTTCTATCAATATAACTTTTACGCTTTTGCATAAAATATTTTCTGTTCTTTTTTTTTTTCAGGAATATGTGTTATAGGAAACTACCAGACTGCATCTCCTACTCGTAAAACTTTAAATGCTCTTAAGAATATCTTGGATTGCATGAAGAGACGTAAGAAGCTGAAGAGTGATTACTCTCTGAAAGGCCATCGTGACCTTGGTCGAACCACTTGTCCAGGAAGAAACCTTTACAATATTATCAAAAGATGGCCCCATTACAAGGAATAAATAATGCGTAATAATCGACGAAAAAGCCATTTGTGGCCTTTTTAATATAAACTTTAATTAAAATGCAATGTTTAAATATTAATACAACTCTACATTAAATACTTCCTCTTGCCTTTTCAAATATAAATTTTTTTTTTAATATTTAACTAGATCATTATATTATAGAAAATACTTATTTTTTCTCTTCCTTAAACCTTATGGAATTATAAATAGGGTTATTCTTCTTGGGAAGGATGTTTTTGACAACAATTTTCAACCTGTACAAGGCCCAAGAGACACTCGAGTTAAAGTTTAAGAGGTTGAGTTTATTGGGATATTGGTAGGATAACGGTTAAATCTAGACTTGAACAAGTTAAGATTGTTGTGATCAGAAAGCATCCTCTTGTGAGTTGACTCCACAAAGCAGTCGTTAGTGGGAATAATCTGTTTGAATGCAACTTACATTTTGCCAATGGGATACAAAGTAAATGAAGGGGGTTTACTACAATGTGCATAGCATGGCGGGTCTTAGCTGTGAAGTTTAGAACTGGTAGAACTATGGAACGTACTTCGGGTAAACATTTTCCATGAAAATAGTGACAGAGCAGCAAGATGCTTGTGATGTTCCATTTTCCGAGAAAAGGGATTTTAGGATAGAAAATAATTTGGCATATATATGCATGTATGTATGTATGTATGTATTTATACATATAGACATACTATCTATCTATCTATCTATCTATCTATCTATATATATATATATATATATATATATATATATATATATATATATATATATATATAAAAGAAATATAGTTTTAAGGTGTGCTATATTTATGGGATAAAGTGTTCAATATCAGAGATAGAGCGTATGTAAATATAAATTATATATAGTTGGAATTACAAGGTTTTATTATTTATAATTCATAACAGCTTATTCAAGATTATTAATTTGCTGATGTTAATCTTAATAGAAGTTTATCCATATTTATTATTCTGTTGATGTTAATCTTAAAAATGCTCATTCACATTTATATTCTGTTGAGATTAATTTTAAAGAACTTAATTCAAATTTATTATTCTGCTAATGTTAATCTCAATAAAATTTTTATTCAGTTTTATGCTTCTGCTGCTGTTAATATTAATAACTGTATATTCAATTTTATTAAATGGCTGTTGTTAATCTTAATAACAACCCTGTCAACTTTATTACACTGTGATGCTAATATCAATAAAAGCTTATTGAATTTTTTTATTCTGCTGATCTTAATAACTGCTTATTCATTTATTATTCTGATGATGTTAATCAGAAAAACCTATACAAATTTCTCATTTTGCTGATATTAATCTTAATTAAAAGCATATTCAATTATATTATTCTGTGATGTTAATCTTAATAAAAGCTTACTGGAGCTTATTATTCTGTGATGTTATTCTTTATAAAATATTCTTCATGTTTATATTTGTTGATATTAATTTTAATAACAGTTTAATCAATTTATTATTGTGCTGATTGTAACTTTAATAAAAGTTTATTCCACTTTATTATTCTACAAATGTTAATGTCAATAACAACTTATTCCAGTTATTCTGCTGATGTTAATCTTGAGAGCTTACTCAAGTTTATTATTCTATTGATGTTAATCTTAATAACAGCATGTTCATGTTTATTATTCTGCTGACGTTAATAAGAGCTTATTCATGTTTATATTCTGAATATCTTAATTTTAATAAAAGCTTATTCAATGTTTATTATTTTGTTAAAGTTAATTTTAATAACATTATTAATTTTAATATTCTACTGTTGTTAAATTTAATCAGTTTTATTATACTTCTGATGTTAATCCCAATAACAGCTTATTCGTTTTTACTTTTGAGTTTGTTAATCTTTCGAATAGCTCATTCCTGTTTATTATTCTGTTAATGTCAATATATTAGAATTATATCATTCTGCTGATGTTAATCTTAATAGAAGTTTGTAAACTTAAAGTTATTAAACTGCCTATTCAAGTTTATTATTATGCTGATGTTAATCTTAATAACAGTGTATTCATATTTATTATAGATGTTAATCTTAATAAATGCTTACTCACATATATTTCTCCATTAATATTAATCACATTTATTATTCTGTTGATGTTAATCCTAATAAAGGCATATACACTGTTATATTCTATAGATATTAATAAAAGCTTATTCAAATTTATTATTATTCTGTAGATTTTAATTGCAATAACAGCTTCTTCATCTATATAATCTGTTGATGTTAATGTCAATAACAACTTATTCCAGTTTATTATTCAACTGATTTTAATCTTAACAACAGCTTATTTACTTTTATTATACTGCTGATGTTAATCTTGATAACAGCTTATACAATTTCATTATTCTGCTGATGTCAAACTTAAAAGTTTATTCAATTTTATTATTCTGCTAATATTAGTTTTAATAGCAGCTTAATCAGGTTTATTATATGCTGCTATTGATCTTAATAAAAGCTTATTCACATTTATTATTCTGTTGATGTTAATTTTAATAATATATTATTAATTTTTATTATTCTGTTGAAGTTAATCTTAAAAAAGTTTATTCAGGTTTACTACTCTGCTGATGTTAATCTTAATAAGAACTTATTTATGTTTGTTATTCTACTGAAGTTAACATTAATAAATGCTTATTCCATTTATTAAATGACTGTTGTTAATTTTAATAACAACCTAGTCAAGTTTATTATTCTGTGGTGTTAATATTAATAAAAGCTTATTGAAGTTTATTATTCTACTGATCTTAATAACAGCTTATTCCAATTTATTATTTTGATGATGTTAATCAGAAAAACTTATACAAATTTCTCATTCTGGTTATATTAACCTTAATTAAGAGCATGTTCAATTTTATTATTCTCTGAGAGTTATCTTATTAAAATCCTATTGCTATTTATTATTGCAGTTTATTATTCTGCTGATGTTAACCTGAATAACAGCTTATTTCAGTTTATTATTCCGTTGAAGTTAATCTTAATTACAGCTCATACCTGTTATAGTCTGTCAATTTTTCTGCTAATGTTTCTGGTTTGAATCACAGCGAAGCATTGTTATGAAGGAAATAAAAAAGAAATATTCTTGCAGATAAAATAAAAATGAAAAATTCTTTGGGTCAATTGTCAGTTTGGTTTATGTAGTTCTTTGTATAACAACATTAGGCCTTCCCACTAAAATCTCTAAAGTGACACTTTGCCCATTGGTGTTAATTCTTAAACTCGCTTCTTTCTTCCTTTTTTTTCTGGTGGCCCCGTGACTGATTTCGGTATAGGTTAATAAATTTCAACTGGCTTAGACAAAAGTTATGAACATACTAAATAAAAAAAGTAGTCCATCAGGCGGTTCGTAACTGTTTAGATATAGAATAATAATAATAATAATAATAATAATAATAATAATAATAATAATAATAAGTATTCGCAAGACATAATATGATGAAACGTAAACAAAAAAAATGGTTTCCCTTTTAGGGGACGTGTGTAGGAAAAACATGATATAGAATCTGTTTTGTTATATCGTTTATTTTGAATTTCTAAGGATAAATTAAGTAACAAGATTTCCAATAACCGTATCAGGAACTTTTCCGTAAACATTTTTGCCGTAGGAAAACTCGCCTCAGGAATTTTGGTCGTCAAAAAACAAAACTTTTTTTATTCGATACCCTTATCTTGAAATTCCCTTTTGAAGTAATGTTCAATTTAAAAAGTAAACATTTATTTAAAAAGATAAAAGACTAAAAATATATCAAATTAACAAAGAAATAATTTAAAATATGTGTAAATTCCAAGGAATGTTTCGTAAATAATGTATTTTTGCGTTGGACTGTAATGAAGAATTTTACGCTAAAGTCTTGCATTGATATCAATATATATTTTCTCTATTTGTACTGCATCTCCTCTAACTAAATCACAATTTTTCTTTTTTTGCTAATGTCTCTTCATTTTTCAAATACGCAATTAGTTTCCATAAATTTGGGCGCATGTTAGTCATGAAGCTCTGTACTGCCTTGTGGAGGCCTTCTAAAGCTGTTGTTGGTTCTGATCATACCATTCTGGGTTGGTTCGAAGACATTCCACAATTCAATAAGAAAATTGCATGACGTAGGTTCTGGTGTCAAGTTGAAATTTTTGCGCTCCTCACTGACGAGGATGAATGATGTAGGATTTTGATCCTATAAATTCGCTTATTAAAATGATTAAATCTAAGTAACACTAGTGTAAGCCAGATATACTTGATAAACAAGGTACTTCGTATATTAACAAAATGCGGAGACATTGTATTACGGCAAATATCCTATACGGGAAAGTTTTCTACGGCGAAAATTCTTAACGCAAAAATGTTTACGGCAAATATTTTTAGAATCATACACGGTAATTACTAATATGGTAATTGCTTTTTACGTATCAATTTTAATCTTTATAATTCTTTCTTAATTTTAATTTTTCAGTTTTATGATTTTGTAAAAATGTTATTTGTCCTTTCTTTAATGAACTTATTTCACATATTCTTAAATTCAGTTTCTTGGTCTATGGGTCTAAGAGATAAAGAATTTGAAAACACGACAGGTTACGGTGCTTAGTCATTAGTCAGCCCCCGTTTGCATCAAGATCATCATGTTCCCTCCTTTATTCCCTTTCACTCCTCTGTCGAGGGTGGCGGAGATGTCTGTGAAGACCCAGTCTACTCCTGATGTCGTTAGCAAGAGTTACAGAGGAGTGTGGGTGATGGACACAGCTGGGCGAGTCAGGTCCTCCTGACACCTCGTCACAGATCCTCTTCATGTTGACAGTTGGACTCGAAAGTCTCCGTGACCCATCAGATGCTCCTCTGACCGGAAGGCCAATTTTCAGCAACAGTTTCCCAGGTCTAAGTGTTAGGGATGTCTTCAACTGATCCTTGAAGTATCGTTTGGGGCTCCAGCGTAGACTCTTGCCACTGGCGAGTTTTCTAAACAGGATGATACGTGGGAGTTGTGTGGACGTATGACTCAACCAGCGGAGGCGATATTGAAGGATGGCAGGCTTGTTGCTGATTCTTTGGAGCTTCGTTTGCTGGAACCACTCCAGATGTTTGATATTCCAACGATACAAAGAACAGGTTGGAAAAAAAAAACATATCCTTTAATATTCGTATGTTTCGAAGTGGTGTAATATTTAGAATACTTGCCCCGGTAAATCTATTAGAATTGATTAGTGAGTTCGATCCGTACAGAGTCCTCCACACAGTGTGCTTTGCGCCACATCTAAGCTACACTTAGAAAATAATTTTGTGCTCTTCGACGTGGTGTAATGATTAGAAAGCTTGCCTCGCTAGACCAGTTACAACTGACAAGTGAGTTTGATCCGCACTGGGTGCTTTGCACTTTTTGGTTTTGTGCCACGTCTAAGATACGCTTACAAAATCACTATATCTGTCAATCTTCATTTAAGGATTCCATCGATTAAATAAATCGATAACAAATATAAAAGCAGTTGCCTCATTCACTATTGAGTGTTGTCAAATTTTACAATGATATTCACCCTGTGCAAGGCACAAGAGCCACATGAGGTAGATAATTACAGAGTAAGAAGCACAGTTTATGGGGATGTGTAGGGGAAGTAACGGTTGACCATAGGGTTGAACAAGTCAAGATTGTAGAGATCGGAGAAGCATCCTCTTGGAAATGGATTTCATCCTCTTGGAAATGGATTTCATCCTCTTGGAAATGGATTTCATCCTCTTGGAAATGGATTTAGCGATTTGTTGGAACAAGTTGTGTGAGTGAGACTTACATTTCCCTACTGGAATATGAAGGGAATTAGTGTGGTTCAAGACAATGTGCGTAGCATGGCACTTCTTAGCTGTGACAGAACTGGTGGAACTAAGGAATGTATTTCGTCTGAACACTTTACATGGAAATAGCGATACAACAGGGAGAGACATGAAAGGTTTCATCTGTGGGAAAGGGGTTGTAGGGTACAAAATACATCATCACCCTCAAGGACGTGGAAACACTTTTGTACTTTATCGAGATTAGAAAGTTAGGGATCTGATCTCTCTCTTCCTTGTTTTAAATCTTCTTCCTCTCTCACAACTTTTCTCGTACGACACGAACAAGAAAAAGAGACGTCCACTCCTATTTTCGGAGGAGTTTTATAGATTTTCTTCCTTCCCATAATTTTCACCTTCTACAATATCTTTCTATGAAAGAAATCGCCGCTTCTTTCTTTTCATCACCACGAGGTAAGCAACATTCCATTTTCATTTCTTCTTTTATTCAAACTACGATACGTGTACTATTTTTGATCCCGTCTGAATCATATTATGCATAATAAAAATAATTGAAATAAAATTGATTTATTCATTTCAGTTTTATTTATTCTTTTATTAAAAAAAATGTTTGGACCCATAAAATATGCCAAATATATCAGATCATTGCAAAGTTCGTTCCTGATTTTCAATGTTAATATAAAATGTGCCCAACGAGAAATTGACGCTTATTTTGGTAAAATTCTTTCATTATTCAGTAATGGAGGATGGTATTTTTTTTTCAGAATGAAATGTGTTGGGAAAGAAAAGTTTTCTTTTTTCATTATTCATATATATATATATATATATATATATATATATATATATATATATATATAAATGCAATCGTCGGGTCATATATATATATATATATATATATATATATATATATATATATATATTCATACACGTTTCATTAAATAATATAGACAAGTGTTTGCCTATTTATTTTATATAAAATCTTTTCATAACGTCTAATAAGTTTAATTACATTATCATTGAACGAAGACAGAAATTCACTGTCTTGTCCGTATATTGCTTAATATGTTGTAATTGACATATTTGATAATGGCTTATGTAAGCTGAAAGCTTAGATTGTATTAAAAAATATGGATCAATATAGTGAATTTCTTTTATTTAATGAAAAGATGCTGCCTAAATACGCACACACAATATATATATATATATATATATATATATATATATATATATGACCCGACAATTGCGTTTTAAATAAAACAGATTGTGGCTTCTGGGTGTTGACTTCACTGTCCACTTATATATATATATATATATATATATATATATATATATAGGGAGAGAGAGAGAGAGAGAGAGAGAGAGAGAGAGAGTGTGTGTGTGTGTGTACTCGCATATCCTTGCTACTTTTGATGGTCTAATTTTGAAGCTTATTTTAAGGAGATCACATTATACACGAGATATAAAATTAGCGTATGTATGTTCCGCTGCCCCTGGTTATCCCGTTGACCAAACTATATATCCATTTACTGTAGTCAAAAAGTACAGCTATATTTAAAATAAACATGGTTTTGATAAAACTAATATTTTACGCAAATGCATTCAATAATAATGCATGTGTTATTCACATATTAATATTGTATTATAAAATACAAACATAGTTTTTCATTGCTTACGTTTAGAAGATTTTTAGCTGACCGAGGCGACCTTCTGTGTTTTCCAAATCGGCTGATTAAAGCAAACTGCAGAAGAATTTTTTTTTTTTACTTACTAAAAGGAACAATTATTACTTGAACTATTATTTTTATTTTAGCATACACAGTTAAATAATACATTTATTAAAGTAGAAAACATTCATAAAATTAGGAATAAACTAAAATCCTTCAAAGTTTCTCTCCGTATATGTAGCATTAAATAAAGGCATTGGATTTTTCATCATCAGGGCAGTCGTCATACTGATCGTCTTCTAAGTCTTTGATAATTTCATCTTCTCCTACATTTTCGTATAAGGCATCATCTTCACTTCCATTCAAAGTATTTGCTATTCCACATTTTTAAAGTGTTTTAAGTATCAAATTTGTATCTATCTCAGCCCACGATTCGTTTACTCACAAACACATTAGAGGCAAATCCAGAGCTTTCATTCTTTCGTAAATGTTTTCTCTCCTTCCAAGATTCATTCATTCCTTTTCTTTCGGATGTTGTCTTTAAATGGCTTATTGATGGATACGTCGATAGGTTGAAAAATGCTAGTCAAAACACAGGGAATAACAACCGCTATATCGGTGTTTGTTTCTCGAACAGTTTTTAAAACTTAGACCACTAAATGTGATCTATACATATCCCAAACAAACTTTTTTTTTTCTTACCGTAAACCACCTGGCCTTTTCGTGAACGTGGACAACGATAACATTCGGCCATTTTTGTTTAGGCATGAATTTCTGTTTAAAGAAACCATGGGGGAAAATTTCGTCTCATCTGACATACACGTTAAATAAAACATACACTTTTCATGCCCAGGAATTTTTATTAAAATACTTTTCTCTCCAAATTTATTTACGGTCGAGTTTTAGCGAAAAAGTGAAGGTACTTAATGTAAAAATATATCAGTCCTATTCTACTTAACGTCATTTATAAGATAATCTAGCAGCATGGTCCGGTGTTGCCCGGGCTTGATTCAAAAATCGTACGACTCGCGATCACTTGACTTAAAATATTTTTGCCCTTCCTTGCCTTTAAAGAAGTGCTCTTTGCCGTGCTGATGTTGCTACATGCCTTAATTCTTGCCTATCTCACACTGCGAATTTTTTCTAAGCGCTATACTAAACATTAAATCTGTTACGAAAAAAGAACTAAACAAAATGAACACAAAATGATCAGCTTTAAAAAGAGGACTCGTAACTGGAAAAACCGAATGAAAAAAGAATGTTAACAACAAACACTTTTTCACACCCAACCCAGTTCTGCAGAATCAGAATCAACGTTGAGTTTAAGCAAGCGAATGAGCCAATTGGAGTAAAGTGTCATGGAGATTTCAATTTTTCTCACTTGTGACGAATGCAGCTATCGATTATTTTGCATGCTTGTTAACATTCGTGTCAGTCAGCTGTTGGCTCTCACGCTGGCCAATAGAATCTTCCTGCCTATTCGTGGCAGCCAGTTATTGGCTCTCACTCTTGCCAGTAGAAAATGTCCGCAAACTACATGAAAACTGCCGTAGAAGCATGAAAAAAATCGATTATTTCCACTATCGATGGGAGTTGGGAAATACAAAGTCGGTCTTGGCCTTTCCATTAACTTGGAGCATGTGCATGTAAATTTTAGTGCAAATCCGTTGAAAATTGCGGCCGTGCATTCGTTAAACACACACACACACACACACACACACACACACACACACACACACACACACACATCCTGCCTTTTATAGATAGAGATACGGTATTGTTTACTATCGTCCGATGGTTGAAATGCAGGCAAAACAGCTGTCGTTATCCGATTCGGTTGTTCATAGCAAAACAGTTGTGTCTCGTTCGGTTGTTTATGGCCGCACGTGTTTACGCGACGAGCATAACGTTACTAACGATACCTTTACCATTCTCTTTTACATTTTTAACTTATTTAACTAGAAGATGGGATAAAGAGATAGAGGAAAAGAGGTTAGTCTATAGTCATTTGGTCTGTCCAAAAAGTAACTCGCATGATACACGAGATACATCATAAAATCATTTTATTATAACGAAAATGTGGAGGTCGCACGATACGCGAGAACGCGCGTTACACGAGTATATATATATATATATATATGATTGACTCCCGTCGTTCGACGTATGAGGTTCCGACGACCACTAATTATCTGCATGCCTATGACGGGCATGCCTTTTGAGACTCGCTCAAGAATTGCACAAAAGACCACAAACAGTACAGGAGAAGGTATTGTATCCAAGTGCTGCAGAAACACTGTTAGATGTCTTATTTTGCTTTTCTGTTTCATGTAGTCGACTAATGAGTTACTTCTCAGTGTAGCTATATCAATGTTGTACTTCTTTAGTTCCAATGTGACCGGAGCTGTTTTTCTTTCTGGTGCTGAATTGTTGTCCTGGAGAGTTCGTACCTTCCAAGTGCCAAGATGAAGTTGATGTTGTTTCGTAAATTTTTTCGCAGTAGCCGGATATGTATGGAACTAATTAGATGTAGTTGTTAGAAAACCAACACAATGATTTGTTTCAAGTGGTGAAGGGGCTATATATATATATATATATATATATATATATATATATATATATATATATATATATATATATATATCATTATCTCATTAAAGTTGTACTTATTTTCATTGTTAATATAAATGGATGCAACTTGATACTGGTCATTTTTTTGGCACCCATTTCTAGATTGAAAACTTGCATCGTTCACTTTGTTGAATCTTAACGCTTTGTCCACTAATGAATGCCTCAAGGATGGACGAAGAAATGTTTCACTTTCGACATATTATGCTCTATGAATTTCATAAAGGGGTAAGCATTAGAAATGGGACAAAAACATGCAGAGGTATAATTTCGATTGTGCTCCAGTTCTTCGGGCAGTCAAAATATGATTTAGCAGATTTAATTCGGGTGATTTTAACCTAAACGATTAACAGCACTACGGGAAACCTTCTGACACCGATGAATACGCTATGCTTGCCATCGTGGATAGTAAACTAAATATTTTGACTGAAGAGATTGCTAAGAGTTTGAAAATCAATATTTCAACTGCCTTTTGCCATTTGAAGAGGTTCAAGAAAAGAGGCCAAATTTGGTAAATTGAAATGGTTTTATTTTCTCCTAGAACACAAGACCATATGTTGAGAAACAAACTTTGCAGAAGCTAAAAGATTTGAAATGGGGAAACATTCCAAAACCGACCGTATTCTCCTGACTTGGTTCCTTCAAATTTTCATTTGTTCTGCTCTCTACAGAACACTTTAAATAACCAAAATTTTGACTCTCTAGAGCCAGTTGAAAACTGCATCACGACTTCTTCCAAAAAAAACCCCATAAGGTTTCTATGAAAATGGCAACAAAAGACATGTAGAACGATGGGAGTCAGTTGTTAAAAACAATGGAGACTATGTACTTGACTAATAAATACTAATGTGAGTAAGTAAAAAATTTTGTTTTTAATTTTCTAATCAGGCTCAAACTTTTGCATTGATCTAAGATCTTCTTAAAGTTAGTCCTTACTGCTAGGTTTTCTTTGCTACCTTGTCTCAAGGTGCCTGCAGTTTTCATATGTTACCATACAACAAATTGTATTCCGATATTAAAGATTAATTCTGAATATGTTCCCATGCTCAGAATTAGTCTTTATGATCAGAACACAGCTTTGAGATGTAGCTAGATTCTTAATTTCCGACTCAATATGGGATATTTCTGACTCCGGATCGATACCACTTTGTTCCTGACTAAAACAACATTAACAGCGCTCCAGGCAATCTTCTGACACCGATGATGACGCTATGCTTGCCACCGTGGATAGTAAACTGGATATTTTGACGGAAGAGATTACTAAGAGTTTGAAAATCAATATTCCAACTGCCTTTTGACATTTAAAGAGACTGAGGTTCAAGAAAAAAGACCAACTTTGGCAAATTGAAAATGTGTCATTTTCCACTGGAACAACACAAGACCTTAAGAAACAAACTTTGTAGAAGCTAAAAGAGATGAAATAGGGAAACCTTCCAACACTCACCGTATTCTCCTGATTTGGTTTCTTCACATTTTCATTTGTTTCACTCTCTACAGAGAACTTTAAATGACCAAAGATTTTGACTCTAAAGAGTTAGTCGAAAACTACCTCACAATCATTTTCAAACAAAAACACAAGGTTTCTATAAAAATGGCAGCAACAAACTTGTAGAACGATGGGAGACAATTGTTAAAAAGAATGGAGACTATGTACTTACATAAGCCATTATCAAAGATGTCAATTACTGTCCAACATATTAAGCAATATACGGACAAGATAATGGCTTATGTAAGCCGAAAGCTTAGATTGGATTAAAAAATATGGATCAATATTGTGATTTTCTTTCTTCGTTTAATGATAATGTTATTAAACATCAGACGTTATGAAAAGAATTTACATAAAATAAATAGACAACACTTGTCTATATTATTTAATGAAGCATGTATATATATATATATATATATATATATATATATATATATATATATATATATATTCAGAATTGTTCTTCTCTAGACTGATTGGCAACCACGGATAGAAAATTCAATCTGTCGTACTATTTATTTCGCCCATAACATGGTGGGGGAGTAAATGTATTCAAATCTTTCCCAAATACATTTGTACATAAATGAATAGTTAAATTCCCAGATGAATTCTGTGGACAAGACAGAATTCATCTGGGAATTTAACTATACTGTCAACATGGAAATAATAATAATAATAATAATAATAATAATAATAATAATAATAATAATAATCCCTTACTATAAAAGTAATTTACATTAACCAGAAAAAAAAGGCGTAGACAGAAGCGTCTATCTTTTTAAATTTGGATTTTTAATGTAATTATAACAACAAAAACATTTCGATTTCATTTTTGCCTTGAAAAAGTCAGAAGACGAAACGCATCGGCAAAATGTAAGATTTCTTTCCAATTGTCACATAAATGAATGTAGCGATTGATTAATTCATTGTTCAGCCACATTGGTTATTTAATGCCGAAAAAATATATAGCTTGTAAGCAATCCTTTGAGTATCTGGTTCTATTATGCTCTAGTTATTCCTTTAGGATGTAGTTATTTACTGCTATAACATGTGGTATAGGCCAACCTCCTTCAACTAGGCTAGGATAGTTTCTATTTTTATCTATTTAAAAGGCCTTGTCGACTAGTCATGTCATAAAATACTTGACTACAATAGGTTAGAGTATGTTTTTACGGTCTATACTTCCTGATAATATTGTGCATTCAGTAGGATGTTCATTTTTCAGGAGAAATGACTGAGTGAATGTAATTAATTCAAATAGAATTTAAACTCGGTTTTCCAAGTTCTCATTCGAAAGCGCTATACTACATAAATTTAAAACTGCGACTAGAGTGACATTTAGGTCCCATCCGTTACTGTTGAAATGGCTAAATGCAGTCGCCACTTCTATTGCAAAAGTCTCTTTCCTCGCATTTCCCCACTATGGAACTCCTTTCCGTTTGCTTGCTTTCCTGCTAACTACATTCTTAAAAAAATTAAATATAACGTCAAACGACATCTTCTGTCTTCTTGAATCCCGTTCATAATTGATCATTTCCTCAATCCTTTCTATTCATAGTCTTCTCTTTGACTTACATTCCCTGTAACCACACTGTGTACTAGTGCAATTTCTGCCTTACTTGGTGTTAAAGGATTACAAAAAATAAAAATAAAAATAAAAAAATATTTTGAAGTATAATTTGAATAAGCGCCATAAATAGATAGAAAAACACATTTATTAAAGAAAGTTAGCAACATTAAAATAGATACAATAATAATGTATATAATTATATATATATATATATATATATATATATATATATATATATATATATATATATATATATATATACATATATATACACATATATATATACAATTATATATATATATATATATATATATGCACATATACATATATATATATATATGCATATACATACATATATATATACACACACACACACATATACATATATACACACACACACATATATACACACACACACACATATATATATATATATATATATATATATATATATATATATATATATATATATATATATATATATATATATATATTATTTTATTATAAGATATTTGAACAAAAAAACCTGTTGAAATCGCTGCACAATAGTATTATTCGCATTTCAGCAATTTTAAATGCTACGAAATATGGAATTTTACTTCATCTGTTCTTTCTCTCATTTGTATATATATATATATATATATATATATATATATATATATATATATATATATATATGTATATATATATATATATATAATGCCTTGCATGTTTGTTTTTTCAAAGCGGTTGCATTTAGCACTTTATTATACGTCCGTTTTTGGTACGGTAGTTATTCCGGCCTGTAATATATTTTGTTATATATATATATATATATATATATATATATATATATATATAAATGAAAGTACAATAATGCAATAAAATGCAATATTTACATAATCTATTACATGGAATATGGCACAACTCTTGTTCAATGAGTTATTTTTTGTTCTTTGGCTGAAATCAAATAGGGATCATACTTAAGGTATCTCTATCACAGTGTCAGGGCCACATATTATTTTGAATTTAAATCTCCTTCTCCTATACTGATTACCATCCACGGCTAAAAATCCCAGTCTGCTCCGCATAGAAAGAGATTGATTTAGAGATTTCCTAAGGTTATCTGCGGAAGTGAATGTAACAAACTCGACTGGAATTTAAATTGGCTCTCTGATTTCTTATTGCAATCGTTCGCAAATCCCACAGAAATTTATAAAATGTCTGTATATATGATACTTTGGTTGGAAATAAATAAATTAGATTCGATAATATTGTAAAAAATATTAACAATTAAATAGTGTTCATATTTTTGCTGTCAATTCTCGAGAAAAATGTGTAAATTCATTTTTTGAATCATTTCACCCCAAGCAAGTCAATAAAGCCACTAAGACGCAATGGGCTACTGAAAATATGAGAAAAAAAAAACATTCTTAAGTTAAGAGAACAATAAAAGAACAGGAATTAAGAATTCAGATGATTATGATTGATATTGCCTTTTAAAATCTTTGAAGATCAAGGAAAGATCTGGAAATCCAGATGCCAGAAGAGAGTTCCACAAGGAGAGAAGAAACTGGTAGCATAGAACTTACGGTTACGCTTAGCAATTTCAAGTTTAAAATGAGTGGACCTCACTTCCAATTTAGTACTGGGCTTAAGTTGTAAATATGAGATACGAAAATGGAAAGCTAATTTGAACAATTATCATTGAAATGTTCATAGAAAAGGCACAGGAAAGGTACATTATGGCAGTGGGAAAGTGATTGAAGCCGAGATGTCAGGACAGGATAAGAACAATGACATCGGATGTTCTTAGGATTTTATCAAGGATCACTAAATATATAGCAGGCTCAGACATGACTGGAAAGCAAGAAGCTGCAAGAGAGTTCCACAAGCGAGAAGTGCGAGAGAAGAAGCTGTTAGCATAGAACTTACGGTTACAACTAGCTATTTCAAGTGTAAAATTTAGCAGTTTCATATGTTATGGTTTTATTAAAATTCTAAAAATAGCTTTTTCAAACAATAAAATTTGCCGGGGGAGAATACAGTAATACTGGTGTTGAGAGAAATATGCTCCTTTTGACCATATTTATCCATATTTGCTCCTTTTGAGAATTTTATCCATATTTACCAAAATCTGTAGCTCGGTTAAAATACTATACAAGTGAATACGTTATCTTTTAAAAATACCATGTTTTTCAACATGTTTCGTTTATTATCTGTGAATTGCCATGACTTCATGGGAACGAGAATAGTTACACACAACATGGTTTCGAATTCAGAGTAACACCCTTAACCTGCCTGCCATTCAAGGTTCAAGAGCCAAATCTATTTTGCTTTTTATCTAGGGAGAGATAAGATGGATTCATGACTTTACCCAAGGGCATTTGTAAAAAAAGTGAACGCATCAGACTGGACTGAAATTTGAACTCGATTCAGTGATATCTTTTTCCATATTGATAACCATTACGCCATACGCACCAATGCCAATAAAGTAAAAAGAATATTTCTCCAAAATCCATGCAACAATTTCAGAGATGTATAAATCTGAAAGATATTTTATTTAGCTTAGTGTTGTGGTAGGATCCACCTAATTTGATATAGTGGAGTACCGACCATATAAATATGGTTGGTACCGGGAAGAGAGGGAGGAATCAAGAGATTCAACCAGAGACTCTGCCCGACTGCGACTCAGTCAACACATTCTCCAGGAACGGTCTTACCAGGAATATACAAAAGACTATATGTAAATATTGTGTACATTTTCTTGTTTCAATACATTTTGTTCTAAGTACATTTTGTGTTGCATTATTATTCCATGCATTAGTCAAGTTTCAACACTTAGTTACATCGAACACAGGGCTAAAAATGTTGTATGCCCCATAGTGATGGAAGCTGTTCCACAAGAGTGATGGTATCTGCTAGGGTGGGTTCAGTAACTATTAGCTCAGGGCAAGACGTTCATAAAGATATGTGCTAAGCATAGCTCAGTCTAGCATCGAACCACAAGTGTGGCACGACTCAGGAAAATCCAAATCTAAAATAGTTTCTCAAGCTTTTTTATTTTAATTTAGGACGCACGTGTAGAATAATTAGGGACGTAAATTAAATATTTAATAAAGAAAAATAACTCATGAAATTTGCAAATATGAAATTTTGGTTTAGCATTCCCAAAAAGGATTAACGGTACAGGGTTCATTTTAACGAAGAACCTGCTATTTTATTTTATTTTTGAGAGGCCGATAATGATTACCGTATATACTCGATAATAAGTTGCACTTTTTTTCACCAAAATTTTAATAAAAAATCAGGAGTGAGACCTGTACGCTTGACATCATAGAAAATCTGAAGTAGACAGTATCGTATCAGTAGTCCAAGCAAGTACCCTGAACTTGAGCATAAGCGAGAGCAAGAGAGAAAATGATTTCTTTCGAGATTTCGGTTTTAAGCAATCACCTCTTCCAACAGTACCGCGTAGAACATCGAATAATAAATATTTGATCTGCAACGCTCATACTCACCATATTATTATTTGATTTACGACGAAAGACTGTCCCTATTACAGGCGCTTGCTCAGACGCATTTGTGTTTATTCAACATCCAAAGAGCCCACCTGTGGTTTATACTGCAACTATGCTGAGAAGACCTTAGTTACAATTTCTGGGAAAGAGCGTGTTATCTAGCTTGATCAACAATTTGAACAAGGCCAGCACACTCAAGCCCTCGGTCACGATGACTTGAGATTTTGTGCTAGCACAACTATCGACGGCCCCCAAGGGTACCGTCTACCCAATTTCACCCTCAAGGCTTGGGTCAACCCGTGGTATGGTTTTCAGGCACTTTCCAAAGATACCGCACGCTAGGATCGACTCTTCCAGTCCGATAACATCAGACAAATCGACTATCATGAGATTTGAACCCGGGTATCACGGTCAGGAAGCGAACGTTGCTCAGTGATTTTAGGACTGAAGCGATTACCGGTATTAAAATTTTCGTCTAAACAGAGCAGACCCACACTCGATAAGTAAATACCATGCAATATATGCTGATGTTTTAATATATATATATATATATATATATGAAGAAATATAGTTTTAAGGTGTGCTATATTTATGGGATAAAGTGCTCAATATCAGAGATAGAGCGTGTGTAAATATAAAAGTGAACATAGAAGTCAACACTTAGAGGCGACAGTCTGTTTCATGTTAGATGCAATCGTCAGGTGGCCTGACGATTGCATGAAGCAGACTGTCGCCTCTAAGTGTTGACTTCTGTTCACTTTTTATATATATATATATATATACATACATATATATATATATATATATATATATATATATATATATATATATATATATATATATATATTCTTATGTTTAAAAATATATATGCCAAATTTTGAAATGAAGGTTGATATTTGAAAACATTTAGCAAATATTAGTTGGTTATTAGGACATGTAACGCCCCAGATTATGGTGCGTCCTATCTGCGAGTCAACCGCAAATATCCACGTTAACCGGCGCCACCTATACACGAGTATATACGGTAATAAAATAATTAAATACCACGAGGAAGGAAAAAGGGAAAAGATAATGGCCTTCTTTTTAAGATTAAGTAATTTAGCATCCACGTTAAAATCTCTAATGAGATAGACATGGAATCAAACCAAATGCTTGATGTTTCTAGCTTTTTAAAAATCAAGATTTTTTAAAAATATATATCCAGGCAAGAATAGAGTACATTTCCAACGTTCATACATTTAATTTAAAAGAGGGTTCAATACAGAGTAGAGCAATATTATTTATTTTAGGATATTAAAACATGTAAAAATTGCTGCACAATTGCAATCGTGTTTCGACGCATACCAATGCGTCTCCTCAGGCGATTGTAAATTACTGGCGAGTGAACGAATTCGTAAATTTATCTTCTGTTAACCTTTCAGGGTCATTAGAGCACGATGGTGCTTGGCTTAAGAAAGGTTGCTCTAGAACTCAGTCTCGAGTGATAATTTTATATCTTTTTCACAGTGCTTGTTATATAAAAAAAATGGTCTTGAAATATATTATGTTTTCTCAGAATATGAATAATGAAATAGTTTTGCAGGCATAGAAAAATTAAAGTTTTAACCATTAAAAAAAAAATCAATCTTTACTTTTCCGATTTCATTTTACTTTCTTCTTCTATGTACTGTCCCTTGAGAACTTGAGCAAATACTGCTCTCCACGAATTCTTGACTTTCTAGCACTTAATAAATTTTGTGTTTTTGTTATTTCCCCTAAACCCTGTTCCCCCCTCAAGCTCAATAAGTATGTTAACCACTGCTTTCCTCTATCTGTTTTGCCTTCAAACTGGCCTGTGAGTATCAAATTTTCTAAGCCCTCTTTCCTCATTATGCGCTCTTGATATTTCAACTCTGTTTCTGTTGTTAAGAATAAGTGTCCTTTTTGCTTCCATTTTCTCTAAAGCTTTGTCGTTGCTCACATGTTCGATCCATGGTATCCTCAGTATCTTCATGTAGAATCACATTTCTGTGGAAAAAAGTACATAAACTTTAGTTTTAGTTTCTTTCGGCTACCATATTGTATTTTAGACGAACTTATGTGCTGTTAGGAAAACGCCGATCCATAAGGCGTTAACATATCCATGTGGATAAATTCGACCAGCTGTGTTTTCAGGGGACTGAGAAGTTGGAGTGCTAGAAGGTGTCGTTGGTGTGGTAGAAGTAAGATTGGAAGTGCTAGAAGGAGCAGTTGATGTGGGAGGAGCAACAGTTGATGTTCCGTTGTATAATGGGCAATATTTAAGTAGGTTATAAAGAGCGTTCCCTGGACATTTAGTTTCGCCTAGGTCTCGATGCCCTCTCAATTGAATTGTGTCATTTGTTTTCAAACAACATATCATTTGACGCAATGCCGTGAGAGCGTGAATGTTTGGTAGTTTGTCCGTGTAATTTCCAATCATACATATTCCTGCAAAAAAAGGGAAAAGAAAAAAAATGATATAAACAAAGAGCAAAATAATAATATAAAATGTAAAATTGAAAGAAAGAAAAATGAGCGAAAAAGATGAAAAATAATTAATTCTTTCCAAGCAGACTGGCTAGACCCTACTGTCTGAAGCATATGCATTTGTTTACTCTGTCATAATGTAGCTTCCCTGTGCTTTTTCTATAAATATTTTCTGATGTTCTGATGAGCTTTCGTCTTTGATATCTAGACTTTAGGAAGTTAAATCTAGTACTAGATTTGCAACAAGGTACCATCATTTTACAGTTGAAATGTCAACATATAGCTCTAAGTTATTTGCTAAAACTTAATTTATCACCCGTGGAACACTCTTCCGGCTTTTTATTTTCCAGCCAACTTTGATCTTTAAAAAATTTAAATGCAATGGCAATCGTTATCTACTGTCTTCTTGAGGCATCTTCTTTTAAAGCTTTTTCTCGTTTTTTTTGTTTTTGTTTTTTTTATTTCACACTCAGTAACCGCTTGTGTCTTAGTGGCTTTATTACCTTGTTTGGGGTGAAACGATTAAAAAGAAAACAAAAAATCTAATAATATCAACTGGACGTATGGGAGTATATTCTATTATGTCAATGTGCAGACCATGACAGCCTCTATGTAGCAGCGGCGTTCATCAAAATTTAGTATTTATTTTGTGATTTGCTATCGATAACTGATCAAATATCGATGCTGTGACAAGCCGGCATAGTTGTTAGGAAAAGTGAATAGTCCAAAATGAAAATTACAAATCGGGCATTCCAATATCAAACAAGAACAAAAAATGAAATATCTGGTGTTTTAACAGGGGACGGAAAGTGTGACACTGAAATCCAAAGGCGCATTGGGATAGCGAAAGATGCCTTTCAAAAGCTAAGTAAAGTATTAAGAAGCAGGAAGGTTACGTTATATCAGTCCTCATATATGGCAATGAATGACAATCTCCTCAAAGATTAGGATGAGACTTGAAGCAACAGAAATGTAGTTCTACAGAAGGATGCTGAGAATACCAGGGATAGAACATGTGAGCAAAGACAAGGTTTTAGAGAAAATGGAAACAAAAAGGACACATACTTAAATTGAGGAAGAAACAGTTGAAATTTTTCGGGCAGATGATTAAGAAAGAATAATAGAAAATCTGATACTCACAGAACAGATTGAACACAAGGTGGGGCAGGGGGAAACAATGCATAACATACTTAGTGAACTTGAGTAAATGGATGGTGGAAGAGGGTTTAGGAGAAATAACAAAAATACAAGATTTATTAAGACCTACTAATGATAGGAAGTTGGGGAGATCCATGATCACCTATTCTTGAAAGGGACAAGGCACATAAAGAAATATACAAGCTGGTGTTGACTTACGAATACCCATAATGCCTTGCAGGCCATTCTTAATTCCAGAGCCTAATCTGAATGAAAATGAATACATTTACTTTTGAAAACTGATTTCGACAACACTAGCAAGAGGCTAGAACTCGTTGTACGTTCACAGGGTAAGGAAGATGAAATCAACACCATAGCAGGAAATGAAAACACGAATCCGGTTTTCTATAATTTGGTGTTTATTTCACTGGGGTTCTAAGTCAGTATTATCTTTTGTTGAAGGTAGGTGACATAATTTCCTTTTGCTTCTTATTTCTGGTTAGCGACAAACGTAGCTGGTTGCACTGAGAGCTCCTCTCTCTCTCTCTCTCTCTCTCTCTCTCTCTCTCTTTCTTTCTCACGATTACTAGGGTGTAACTTATATAAGGCTGTAGATGGAATCCTTTGGCTTCCGACAAAGTGACACTTGATCCCGCGTTTTCATTTATTTGCTTATTATTTTTCTTCCCTTCCATCAAGTGGGTTGCCGCTTTGAACATCAGGCAGAAAAGACTATCTTTTGGTCATAAAGAACATCCTAAACTTCTGACTCCGATAACATGCGTTAAGATCTACTTGTGTGTTCAGTCGATTATTGCAGAGGGACCTATAGTGTCAGAAAATAGATATGAAAGAACTGTGTTGTGCTAGACAATTCTTCTCGCTATAATCGATCCGTGGATTGAATATTCCAGCTATATCTGGCTCGGTGCTCCTACTATATATCTAGAGATCCTTAAGAAAATTCAAAGAAGGGTCAACAATGTAATAGATCCTAACCTGGCGTCTCGACTTCAGTTACTTTCCCACCATCATTCTCTCATTTTTTTCATAGATATTTTTCTAATGAGCTCCCTCCTTAGTATCTCAAACTCATGCATTTAAACATACTGTGTACTAGTCTCTTGTTTCCCTGCCACTTCAGTCAGTTATGTACCATGCGTGGGACCTGACTGACGAGGCAGATTTTTTTCCCGCAATAGGTTGCCATATCTTTCTGTGGTTGCCTCGTCTGTGCTATTTACCCACAGCTGGAGGTGGGGGAAGAAGAAGAGGATTTATACCTTTCCCAAGGGTATTAGCACGTAAGAGAATGTAATGGATTCGACTAAAATTCGAACTCGGCTCTCTGATTCCTCAATCCGAGCGGCTTATCCATTACTCCGCCTTGCCACTTACGATCTTCAAAGTGCAATATTAAGTGCAATATCAATCGCCATCTTCTGTCTTCTTGAAACTTGTTCTTTTATTTTAATTTATCATGACTAAAACTTTCAAACTTCTGACTTGTTTCATGATTTGAAGAATTGCTTCGGCTGAAATGATTAAAAAAGAAAATACTGTTTTACATCAGGCCTTGTGCTTGACATAAACAATACGGACGAAAGGTAGATTTATAAATGTGCAAGACTGATTATAGCGAAAAGAATTGTCTAGCACGACACAAACAAGTTCTTTCATGTCTTTCTTAAACCGTACACCCTGGTGCATATTTTATTCTGCCAGGTTAGGATCTCTCATTGTCCAACCAGCTACTTTGGTCGCTAGCCAGAAATAAGAAGCAAAGAAAGAAAACACCGTATAACGCAACCGGATATCACTGATAATTTCTATCAATTTTTTTAAAATAACTAAAACTAGTTAACAATGTACTACTATTTACTTACCAAACTACTTAGCTACTAAATCTTATGTACTTGTGAGCTAATCCTTTTGAATTGTCTTGTCAACTGGTGATATTTAACTTTTTATTAAAAAATATGCCCATTCCTTGAAACAAAAGCCACCTTACTTTTTTTTTTATTATTTGTGATTAATAATATTGACTTTGAATAATGTCACATCAATTCAATACATCGTTTCACAGGTTTAAATGCCTGAAAGCTAATAGTGTACAATTAACCAATTTCGGTCTTTAATGCCTATCTCTGAGTTACCAAAAGACGGAATGGGACGATTATTCATTTTGCAGAATAATTCTTCTATAACATCTTTATTACAATCTTCGCTTTTATTAATTACTAGCAGCATGGCCTGGCGTTGCCCGTGCTTGATTCAAAAATCGTACGACTCATACAGCTATCGCTATCACTTGACTTAAAATATTTTTACCTTTCCTTGCCTTTAAAGGAGTGCACTTTGCCGTGCTGATGTTGCTACATGCCTTATTTCTTGCCTATATCACACTGCGAATTTTTTCTAAGCTCTATACTAAACATTAAATCTGTTACGAAAAAAGAACTACACAAAATGAACACAAAACGATCAGCTTTAAAAAAGAACTCGTAACTGGAAAAACCGAATGAAAAAAGAATGTTAACAACAAATACTTTTTCACACCCAACCCAGTTCTGCGGAATCAGAATCAACGTTGAGTTTAAGCAAGCGAATGAGCCAATTGGAGTAAAGTGCCATGCAGATTTAAATTTTTTCCACTTGTGACGAATGCAGCTATCGATTTTTTTTGCATGCTAGCATGCTAGTTAACATTTGTGTCAGTCAGCTGTTGGCTCTCACGCTGGCCAATAGAATATTCCTGCCTATTCGTGGCAGCCAGCTATAGGCTCTCATTCTGGCCAATAGAAAATGGCCGCAAACTACATGAAAACTTGGCCTTCCCGCTACCTTGGTGCATGTGCATGTAAATTTTGGTGCAAATCCGTCGAAAATTGCGGTCGTGCATTCGTTACACACACACACACACACACACACACACATCCTGCCTTTTTATAGATAGAGATTTAGGAAATTCCTTCCCATTCCTTAATTTAATCTTCGAATATTCTAAGAGAAACCATTTTAGCATAGAAAATTATTAAAGAATTATAAAAAAAAAATACATAAAAATTTCCATTCGCTATTTTTATTCCAACCACCATCTATTTGAAACTCAACCGTAGGTAGTCAAGAATCCTTCGCCTCAAGGATTGTAACTTATCTGGTAGCTTCAACTGGACGGGTCTGGACGATTATTCTTTGTCGGAGATGAATCCACCCGAGACATCCTTATTGCAGCCCCTCATTTTTTATTAAATACTCAGGAAATTTCCTCCTACTTTTGCATATTACACCTTAATTTATACTGCAAGAATTCTTAGACAAAGCGTTTCGTAATTGTTACAATTGAGATGAGGTAGTTTTCTCAACTTTATTTCCACGTAGTCAATGTTTACTGTTTTCTAGCCTTTTATCTATCCTAGCTGTTATTCTGGTGCTTATAACAATATAATATTTATCTATAACCATATAATATTTATTTATAACCATATAATATTTAAGGCCGTTTTCAAAAGCGACTCAGTTGCTTTCTTTAGATTTCTGTTGGATTTCTCTTATATGCGCCATATCCCTTCAAAACGTTGCCGATCTTGGATCTCCAAATTTCCTTATCCTTTGTAAATTAGTAAATTTTGTATATTTGATATCTCTCGTGTTCTGCCAACCATTTACACAAGCTTGCTAGGTAGGTTATGCACATCTTTCCTCTGTCCCGCTTGGCTTCAATATATCATGTGAGTATCAAATTTTCAAATTTAAATTTATTGGTAATTTTCTTACATTTCCTCAACAAGCATCTTCGTAATTAAGAAATTAATAAAACCAAATACCTAAAGTTCAAGAAAATATTAGATTACTTAGAATATTTTCCTAAATTTTAAAGGAGTTAAAGAATTATATAAAAAAAGCTGTTCACGTTATGTTCGTCAAGTAATTTATATAGTCATGGGCCCTTCACTTAAAAATGCCAAACATTAAGTTATTGATAAATATCTCAACACCCCATGAAAACATTCACATCTCTTTTCCTGTGATATTTTATTGTAAAAGTAAATCATATTTGTTTCAATTTACATTAATTAAACATTGAAGTTAGTCTTCCGCAAATAAAGTTTCAGAAAAGTATATTTTATTTTTGAAAGAGTTTGTAATAAAGAAAAATATGTTGTGTTGATACATTTGTCAATATGGCCGATTTTATCGATTTAAAAAAATTCTATTAATTTAAATTCAGATTGAACTACAGCAAAGTATTTTGTTTATTTTCAATGTTATTAAATTATTAAATTAAACTAAATTAAAAGCTTCAAGTATTTTTTTTCATTTTGAAAATGTATTTTAAACCTTAGGTATCGCTTTTTTGGAGGTACCTACTTTATGTCAATATCTCTCTTTCCATTGAATTGTTTTCTGAAATATTCATACAATTATTTTTCTTCATATTCCAGATTTCTGCTCATTCCTGTTCGTTTTAGGGCAGCTAGTTGTCTCTTGTTATAAGTCGTCCGCCCTAACTTTATCCCATGTCTTTGAGTCCATTAATAGCGAATTTAGATGTTTTCAAAATTATTTTCCCTAATCTTAAAACCCCTCTTATTTGAAACAGCAAGATTGCAAAGACACTAATTAGGCAGATTTTAATAACAATTGTTCAGAAAAGGTATTTGAAATGTCGGCAATGTTTTTTCTTTCGCAATCGGCATAAACGTCTTTCGTCTCAAAGACAAGAAATTCACCGAAATTATTGAAAAGGATTATCTCATTCTGTGGGATTTTAACTTTAAAATTAGAAAAGTTTTACAAGATAAAGATTTATATATAAAAAAAAGTGATTAGTTAGTCATATAATTAATTTTAAAAGTGTAAGTTTGTCTTATACACTTAGTGTTATAGTGGAACACACCTATTCTATTGTTAATAGACTCTCCCACCTATAATAAGTAGGAGTCGATCAGGGGTTCGGTCAGTCAGTCGACTGGCTGATCGGTTGAAGGAGTCTACGCCAAAGGGCGGATTCTCTTTCGGGGAGGTAAACCGACCCTGAACCCGTTTATACGGGTTCAATGGGCATATTTTTGGCCGAGCCCACGGGCTCGGAGATCCCACGGGCTCTGAGATCTCACGTTAAACCAGCTTTGTTCCACGTGACGCCCTCGTGGTGGGGGTGATTGAATATCTTCGGTCAGTCAGTCGAATAGCTGATCGGTTGAACTCTCTGCCTTCGGGCGGGGAGGAACCCGAAGAAGGCTACGCCGAAGGGCGGAGTGTCTTTCGGGGAGGTAAACCGACCCTGAACCCGTTTATACGGGTTCAATGGGCATATTTTTGGGCCGAGCACACAGGCTCGGAAACCTCACGTTAAAAACGACCTTGTGCCACATGACGCCCCAGTTGACTGAATATCTTCGGTCAGTCAGTCGATGCCAGACGACCGTTAGTCGGATACTAAAGTATCAGCGACCACAACTAGATTTCTCTGCGTAATTACCTATTATATCAAGTTCCTAACGTTTTGTACGTCGAACCTATTTAAGGACCGACTTAGT
Organism: Acanthosepion pharaonis; assembly: GCA_903632075.3. Taxonomy (NCBI): domain Eukaryota; kingdom Metazoa; phylum Mollusca; class Cephalopoda; order Sepiida; family Sepiidae; genus Acanthosepion; species Acanthosepion pharaonis. Next base: position 1,052,010 of record CAHIKZ030005292.1, on the reverse strand, counting down.
ACAAATACAAGCCTCCACTGTGAAACCACTCGACAACACTTAGTTTTAGAAGTGTACGATAAGAAAGCCAGACAGTTTTTAAATATTTTACCTTTTTTGTAAATCTTTCTTTGTTTAGAATTGGTTTAAAATAGGAGCATCAGAATGACTGTCAAGGAAGACTGTTGGTGATTAAGTTTTTCAATTTTAAACAAATATATCCCTTGTATTTTTGGTCCAGTCAAGTTCCACCCACTTATTTTTTGTTAAATCAAATTCCACCCACATATGACTCAGTGGATGAACTGCAAATGTCAGATGCAAAGGAATCTAGCTTTCTGTAGAGAGGCAGGGGTTTTCAAGTGTAGAAGGGTTTGTAGTATTTACATGTAAAATTCACTAGCCACTAAGGACAGCTAAAGGCTAAGAGGTTTTCGCATTCTCAAGCACAACATTTTCTACAACAACGAATAGGAAAAACAAAGAAAACTTTAAAGCCAACTACACCAACACTGGCGATGAAAGGCAAGCTGGAAAATGTCAGAAAGAAGACATTTCAAAATTATCGGCCCCAGTGACACACGTGGATTGGCAAAGCTGTTGAACTAGTTTTTTTTTCTAGTTAGGTTTGTGCACATTTTTCTGGAGTATTTCTTCCTTTTCTTTTTGTTTTACAGTTTTCATATCACCTTCTTTCATGATTTAAAGAAATGTATTGGAAATCATCTTTAGAATTAATAATTTCTATGTGTTCTGTTATCTTTCCTTGTTCACAGGTCTAAAAGAAGTGAACTCTGAATTCATAACCGGTCTGGAGAGGGTTTGGGTCCCGTTAGGCTATATTGCTCAAGAAACACCACTTCTACTGCGGCTGTAGTAGCTGTAGTGCCCCTACGGTCCTGATCGAGCACGGGATTCGCGCGCACGATCGTAGGTATCAAAAAGTAGATGAAATTGGCATAAAAAATGGCGTCTTTAAAAAAAATGTCGTCTTGTTATTATATGCACCTTTTTAATATTCGGGATAAGACGGTTTCTGTACTGATAACACAACTATTTACTCCTGTCTTAATACTGAGTCTGATTAGTCCGATAAGCTCAACTATGGCTTGTTAATTTTAACGGCCCCAAAACGTAACTGCTCTCTATCAATCATCTGACACACCCCATTTTGCCTTTTTTTAGCATGGTTGATGCCAACCTCCAAGAGAGTCATGGCTGTCAGAGAATTTCTGCGACCACATCACTCATATCTGGCCACCTTACTCCTTAGACTACAACCCCCTTGAGTATTATTTGTGGGGAGCAGTTGAGCAAGTAACCAAGAAAACATCTTGTAACACCAAAGATGAACTGAAGGCAAGGGTTATAGCAGCATTCACCAACAAGGAGACCGTCTAGAAGAGTTGCAGGAGATTCCGAAGTCGTCTGGAGGCTATGGTTGAAGCTAATGACGATTTTATTGAATAAATTTACTCTTTATTATTTCAAGATATTTTTGTGTAATTTTGCTAAATATATCTGTAAAAATGAGGTGTCAGTGGTATTTTCATTTTTGTGTAATTTAGACGACGATTTATCCATCGTACCATGTATGTCTAGTTAGCATCTTTCCCCAAATATTCAAAAATAACTTTTGAAACAGAAAGTAAGAGAAAGAAACGTGTAATGATTAAAACATCCAGTTCATTTCTATTTTTAATATCGTAAACCAATAAACATCTTAGTAAAATATATGTACGATATTGAGGTCTTAATAGATCATAAGGTACTATTTCTCGCTTGTGGAACTCACTTCCGGCTCCATTATTTCCAACCAACTTTGATCTTCAATAATTTCAATCGTCATCTAAGGTCTTCTCGATTACTCTTCTATTATTTACACTATTTAAATTGTTCATGTTGTCCTCATCTTTATTGTCATATTCACATCATTTCGGCTGTTGTAGGCTACCGCCTTCTTCAGGTGATATACATTGGAATTTCGAACCGAAACCTTTATCTAGTTCCACGTGCCATGCCTTTTTTGAATATCTCAGTTTTCAGTTAATTCCCTTTGGTATCTCAACTCTCCAAGTTTTTGTTCCCCTCTGCTGTGGTCAGGTATTGAACTCACAACTGTTTGGGTCAAGTCACTTTTGGATTATTTCAACTAACGGACAAAAAAATTACACAGAGATGGCTGTATTACAGGGTTGTATTACACTCAATTCGTATTACACACAACAAAATATGGTAGTCCTCTTTTTACTAATACTACAAAAAATTACGATTAGATAATATTAAATTATTCATACTAAATACTACATTATTATTATTGAAAATGAAAATGAGGAAAAATGTGAATGGAATATTTAACTTCCAGCTTTGGTGATATGAAAATGAGAACCCACAATAAAAAATATTTATAAGAAATATGAAATATGAGAAAATATGAAATATAAGAAAACATGAAATATAAGAAAATATGAAATATGAGAAAACACTTCAATTTGTAAATGTTAAGATTTTGACTACTGCTCAACTGAAATACAAAAGCAGCATCTGAAAACGTGGAAAAAATGTTCAAAGCAAGAGAACTCTTTGCTTACCCATTGTTATGTCATTTTTATATTTCACATGTGCTCCTTGAAATCTAAACCCACGGCCAATGTAAATTAGACCATTGCCACCAATTAAAAAGTTATAACCGATGTCGTCCCAACCTGAATAAGAAAAAGAATAATTATGAACAGTATGTTGCAGAAAATTAATATATAAGAAATAAATAAGACAGAATGAATGGTTCTGTTTGATCGAAAATTAATTGAGACTTCGTATATGAGTGTTACATTAAATCGACATACGGAATTAAGCCACTAACAGGACAGGCTTTAGGCCAATTTGACCGATTTCACCCAACTGACTATGCGCTTAGGGGAGAGGTATGCTGGTAGAAATATTGCACATATTACACAGCGTGTGTTAAATATGTAGAAACGGTTACTTATTTCATAAAATATTTAAGAAGTGTTTTAAAATACTGCATTTTATTGCACATTTTGATTTGACATCATATTTAAAATAGAATTGCCAATTATTATTATAAAATTAATAATAATACACAAACTTGATTTTATTTAAATATGAAAAATTAAAAAAATTCATCAAGAGGCTATAGCCTTAAAATATACTGAGAGATTTTGACAATATTACCCAGTTTTATTTTAAAATTGATAATAAATCAGAATATGTAACAAAAGTATGATGCACTATTTAAAAAATACAACTTATTAATGTCACAACTTTATGAAACATGATGTATATTTGAAATTATTTTCAAAATACAGATAGCAAAGAGTATTTTCTATTAATTTTTTTCAATAACTCTGTCCATTTTGACAATATCAGGCGTTTTTTGTCATGTTGACAATATCAGATGTATTTTGCCATTTTGACAATATTAAGCATATTTTGCTATTTTGAGAATATCAGACGTATTTTGACATTTTAACAATATCAAGCGTATTTTGCCATTTTGACATTATCAGGCCTGTTTTGACATTTTGACAATATCAGACGTATTTTGACATTTTAACAATATCAAGCGTATTTTGCCATTTTGACATTATCAGGCCTGTTTTGACATTTTGACAATATCATACGTATTTTGTCATGTTGACAATATCAGAGGTATTTTGCCATTTTGACAATATCAGGCGTTTTTTGTCATGTTGACAATATCAGACGTATTTTGCCATTTTGACACTATCAGGCGTATTTTGCCATTTTGACAATATCGGACGTATTTTGACATTTTGATATTATCAGACGTATTTTACATTTTCACTTTAAATATATTTGTATTTATTATTTATATTTAATTTTAATTTGTCCAATAGGACCCTGAGATTAATGAGCTTCAAATATGAGTAAAAGACCAAGAGATATAGACAGTGACATTAAGAAGAAATCATTAGCAACGGCTAAAATCTGAAAGAAAAAGTTGTCTTGGATTTCTTTACTGAAATATAAATCTGATGTACAAAAACCTACAGAAAATAATAAAAAAAATATCACTGACAGTGAAGACAGTTTTACCAGTTGAGCAAAACTGTAAGTGCACTTACAGAGTGATGTAAATATTACAGAGGATCGTTTTCTTCCAACTTTACCGAAGAACCTTCAGAATTGACTAATGATCCTGCAAGCTGGTCAGAAGTAATAAATCATCGTGGGAGAGATTATTTGGTAAACAAAAAGGTACCACCAAAACCTATTAGGGAAAGTTTTCCTAAAAATGGGAGTGGAATATACTTTTCAAAATTTCACTGAAGAGAAAACTCCCAAATGGTGGAGTCACAGACTGACCATGGCTGTTATACGCAGTCTCAAGTGACAAAGTTTTTTGTTACTATTGTAAACTTTCAGCTGATATTAATAAAGTACATAGTCTTAAAATCAGTCACTTATGTGTCATGCGTGATACACGCTTAGGCGATCATGTATCTTTCGATACAAGGCAGATTTTTTCCTGTAGTAGGTTGCTATTTCTTTCTGCAGTAGACCAGGTGCCATCCAAGGTCTGTATTGCTAATTACCCATACCTTTGAGAAAAGGATTCATACCTTTCTTAAGGGTATTAGCACGTAATGGTTTAGACTGGAATTCGAACTCTGCTCTTCGACCAGTTGCCATTCAAGGCTATAGAACCCGGTCTGTCCTGTTATTTACTGATGGCTGGCGGGGAAGAAGAAGAAGATTCATACCTTTCCCAAGTGTGTAAGCACGTAAGTGAATGTAATGGATTCGACTGGAATTCGAACTCGGCTCTCTGATTTCTCAATCCGAGCCGCTGTCCATTACTCCACCATGTTTTAAAATACACTTCCTTAAACCTTGGATTATCATAATAAACGAAAAAATGTAGGGTCCCACCCTATTGTATCCAACTGGGTCCCGTATCACATATAAATAGGCAATCTCTAAAGAAGTGATGTATTTTTTTATTTATTAATCCGGCATATGCTATTATTACTTAAATGTTATTTTTTAGTGGATATCCTTATTTGGGTAGATGCTCCGTTTATTTACTAAACAGTATATTTATTTATTTTCATCTACCAAATGGTTTTAAGCTGGTCAGATCTAACGACGGTTTCCCCTGCCCATGCGGACACTTCCAAAAGCTAAGTACGTATTGAAAAACAGGAAAAATTCATTAGAAACAAAGAAAAGTGTGCTGAACTGCTATGTAATACCAGTTCTCCTATATGGCAGTGAATTCTGGGTAATTTCCTCAAAGATGAAGGTAGAATTTGAGACAACAGAAATGTGGCTCTATAGAAGGATCCTGAAAATACCATGGATAGAACACCTGAGCAATAAGGAAATCTTAAAGAAAATGGGAAGAAAAAGAACGCTTACACTTACGATCAGAAAGAGAATAGAAATATATTGGATACATAATGAGGAAATAGGCTTAGAGAATCTGACACTCACAGGACATATTGAAAGCAAGAGGTGAAACAGGGAGTAACCTATCTAATGATGAAAATAAAAATATTAAAAATGATTTTAATGAATTATAGTATTAAATGAATTCTAATGCCACTATTATAATACTTATTGTACGCCTACCCTGCAGTAATAAGATTTGGTTGATCTGTTGTGTCAGATGAGAGTCCTAATATGTAAATGAAGCAGTAAGGAATTCTAATTCTCTTTGGTTCATTAACTTTAAGAGAAATGTCATTATACAGAAGATTGCTAAAAATATGATGGACTGAACATGTGAGCAACAAAGAAGATTTATGGAAAATGGGAATAAAGGAGACACTTGTGTTTAGGATCAAAAATAGTTTAAATTTCTGTGATAATGATGAGAAAGTTTTTGAAAATTTGATACTCGAAGGATATACTATACTGAAAGAAAGTCAGAGAGAGAGAGAGAGAGAGAGAGAGAGAGAGAGAGAGAATCTAACTAATGGGTATATGCAAATAAATGACAGAATATGGGCTGGGATGGATAGTAAGGGAACAAGCATTGCTGAGAAACACAAAGGATAGGAAATTGTGGAGAACCCATGATCACCAACGTCCTGAATGTGACACAGCACTTAAGAGAAGAAAGGAAAAAAAAATTTAAAGCTCACCTTTTTGAAACATGTGATAATTTTGGATACTCCGTACTCTCTTCATGCAAGATCTCGAATCCGAACATTCTGGAGTATCGGAATGATGTACAACGATGTATTTCAATGGTCCTGGAAATGGTACAGATTTTTTGGGCGCTATGGCCTTCCAAGTGTCACGATGTATCATTTCAGGGCAATATCCCCTTATGATAGTCTCTAAAATACAAAATAAATAAATGAATTAGATATATATAACATAAAATGCTTTATAAACTGTATTTATTTTCATATATTTATGTATGATGGTTAGGAGGTCATCCATTATGGATAACTTGCTTATTTTCTGACAAAGTTTGTTTCCACCCTATATCAAAATAAGCATTTTATGTTAAATATACACCCATATTAAAATACCCATATATTATTATGGGTATATATTTGCCTTGTATTATGATTAAAAGAAAATTCACAGTGTTGATAAATATAAAATAAATGTTTATATAATATATTACAGGAGGAAAGACGAAAGTTCAAGAGTTTCACATACTAGCACATGAGAGAAAGATATATATATATATATATATATATATATATATATACAAACACTCATACATACATATATATAGTACATAAAAGGTTAATGATCAGAGTTGAATCAGACCAGGAAACAGTAGTATTAAAAAGTGGTCAATTCACGTAAAAAATAAAATAACTAACCTCCTAATTTTAATATATATATATATATATATATATATATATATATATATATATAAGCAAATGTAAATGGATATAGATCCGACAGAATGAAGAAAAATTTGGAAAAAACAAGCAAAAATCCTTAAATGCGATTATGTTGTTTAAAATGAATGAAATGTCGACGTCTGACGTTTCGGTTTAATAAACGGACAATATTCATTTAAATACAATTCAGTTCAATTTGACAAAGACGATGGACGCAAAAAAACAAGTCTTATCCAAAACAGATAACTGAAAATTTTAAAATGACCAGCTTTCCGTTTAGCATGGTCACGTTGTCGTCACATGGGCGCTGTTTTGGATAAGACTTGTTTTTTATGTCCATCGTCTTTGTCAAATTGAACTGAATTGTATTTTAATGAATATTGTCCTGAAGAAGGTTTATTAAACTGAAACGTCAGACGTCGACATTTCATCCATTTTAAACAACATAATTGCATTTAAGATTTTTGTTTGTTTTTTCCAAATTTTTTTATATATATATATATATATATATATATATATATATATAATTTGGGTATGTAATCCAGACAGAGTTATAAGTTATTGACATTTGTAAAAACTTTCATGAAAGTATGTTTCGAAAATCATATCCGATAATCCATTTCGCCTCTATGGCTTCATCAGATGAATAACGAAAAATGTGTTGTGTTTGTGATCATTTGTGTGTGTTTAAAATAATTAAATCTTATAATATTTTTCCTTGATCGAGACTAAAAAGATTAAGAAAAAATCGTTAAACATTTTATATTCTTCGCCTTAAGTGTCCGAGTTTTGAGATGGAAATTCTTCAGAATGGGAAGAAAATAGATTAAAGAAACATGTGAACGTTTTTTCCAAATGTCAATAACTCCGTCAGAATTACATACCCACATTTATTACACACTGTCGACATGGAGAACGCGAGGATAAAAGCAACTCTTTAATCTCTTTTGGTTTTCATTTGTACAAGGTGCCCAGTAAAAAAGGCGGTAAATTCCTAAAGACATGAGACAACCGTTGAAAACTGTTGATGACTGATGTGGCTGAAAATTTCAGGAAGAATTTCTCCAAATTTCGTTTGTCCTCATATCGGATGTTCTTTTTTGAAAAGTACAATAACTTATTCAAAATGGCAGGACAAAAGACGAAAGATGTCTACAAATAAACTTTAAATGACGAGTCACAAAATCGAGTAGCAGTTAATTAATCATAAAAGAACCAATCATAGGCAAGAGTCGAATGATTATTCAAGGTCATAAATATTCAAGAAATTAGTATTCAAAGTTATTCAAGGTCAATTATTCCTGAAAGATAAAACTGTGATAATAAATTTTTCGCTTTCTTAATGGACATCCTGTAGATTGAACAGGGGATTGAACCAAATGATCATCATTTTTCTCTTTATTGACTAAAACCAGTTTGGCACCTCAGTATTTTAATATTTTAATATGTTTTTAATAGTATCACCCCATGCAAGGAAAAAAGCCAATAAAACACAAAAAGGTTACTGAGCGTAGAAGAACAAGAACCAGACAGAGAGTAAGAAATAAGAAAAATAAAATCAGTAAAGATGGTGGATAGCGATTGACATTGCATTTAAATATTTGAATATCAAAGTTGGAGAGAAAGCATGGAAGAGAGTGCCACAAACAATGAAATGCAAGAAAAGAAACTGTTAGAACTTCCGGTTACATCCAGCCAGTTCAACTGAGAACTGATGAGACCTTACTGCCAATCTAGTACTGCGCTTAAATCCACAAAGTCTAGGTACCATAGAGAAGAGTTCATCTGAACAATTAACATGAATGTATTTATAGAAAAGGCACAGGGGAGCTATATGGAGAAGTGAGTGAAGCCAAGTCGCCAAGTCAGGACCAATGATATGATTCTTCTTTGGTATTTTATCAAGAATCTCTAATATATATCAGGAACACCAGAATAGATGTAGCAGCAATAGTCAAAGCAAGGGCAAATGGTAGATTTATAAATATGCAAGATGAATTATAGAGAGAAAAATTATCTAGCACGACACAATCACCCTAGCAGTGGTTTCAATGTAGGCTTTACACTTAATATCAGCTTAAAATGTTAGACCGTTATGGCACCTTGCATTTATTGGAAATATTCATAGAAATATGAGTTAATTTTTTCTTATTCAGTTTATTGAACAGGTTGTTAATTTTTTTTTTCTTAAAACGGAAAATAACTGGGTTGAAAATAATTCACTAAGAATGTACTAAACGATCCTAAAAGCAAGGAAAAAGAAAAGAAAAAAAAAGAAGAAAGGAAAGATAATAACAAAAGGGGAAAAGAAAGGAAAAGACATGATATCAAAACAGGCCGCTGGGTGTGGACCAGATGTCAGTCAGAGCCTCTGACTGACCTTAATTTTGTTGAAAGAATAGAATTGGAGATATCGGTCGCGAGCGCTGACCGACATTTTCGTAGAAGAATTCTTATCAAAATAACGAAAGGTAACTTTAAATTAGAATAATAGAAATGAATTTTACTTTAGTCAGAGAGAAAGTGTCTTTGGGTTGGGGAAGTGACTGGTGAAAACGATATACGGAATTGACCTGTTAAGAATTGGACACCCACGTTAAGAAAGTAGAGATATTTCGACCTAGATAATTAAGATTCTCGGCTATCAGGAAAAACAAAAAGAGGTAAAAAGAAGAGCAATTGTTTTTGGACCACGGAGGGCGCCAGGAAGGCGGAAAAGATCCTTTCTAAAAGTCAAGACTAATTAGCAGCGGGCTGTTTGACAAAGTCCAGGTGAGAGAGGGCAAGGATTGTCATTTTGCGTACGTGCAAAAGGTGCGAAATCGGATTTTGTTTTTTTTAAACCAGCACGATGTAACCACACCCGCCAACAAAAGGGAGAGGGTGTTCGGTCAATAACAATTGGTCGAATACAATCACGTGACCGCGGAAGAAGAAGGAAAGAAAACCTCGATCAATAACTGTTGGACGAGGCGGTCACGTGGGCTGCGGAAAAGAAGAGAAAGAAAGGTTCGATCGGGGAACGATTGGTTGAGAGCGATCACCTGACATGAGAGAGACTAAGAGAAATAGATATGCGCCGCCCCCCAAGAGCACTGTGAGAAAAGAAGGGGGAAAACAATAACGATAATGGAAAGTCAAAATTAATACGGCTTTTGAAATTATCGAGAAACCCCTGACGCCTACCGACCCACCCCGGCTTGTTGCGGCGTCAATATAAGCAGGACCCCAGTCGGCAGAAATCAGTTGGAGCTGAAGTTGAGTTGAAGTTGGAGTTAGGTTGGGCGTGAGTTGCAGTTCACCCTCGGACGACAGAAGAATCCTCGAAACAAGAAATCCTTCCAGCCCAAGTTGAAGCAAGAAATCTTCCACTGAATCGAAGCAAGAAATCTTCCACTGAATCGAAGCAAGAAATCTTCCACTGAATCGAAGCAAGAAATCTTCCACTGGGTTGAAACAAGAAATCTACCAGTCTAAACAGAAGAAGAAGAAGAAATACAACTCAAGTCGGAGAGAAGAATCAACTGCGAATGATCGATAGAAATTAGCCCCAGTGTCGAACTGAACCACACTCCGACATACATACATGATTCTAGAAAGTAGGTAATTCGACATTTTCCTATTGTGTGATAGAAGCTTGGTGCCATAGTCCACAGAGCGGGTCGGGAATTGAGAACAATTTTGTTTTTATGTAACGGACTTTAAGATATAAAAGGTTGTTACCCTTTTTATCAGCAATTTTGTTTGGTGTCGTGAGTTTTTATTTTATTTGTGTTTTGCCACCCCCGTCGGACTCAACTTGTATCGGCCCCGATCCCTGCTGGTCCCGTCTGTCTAAGATCTAAACACAGCGTGGGTAGACAGACCGGAGATCGGTATAGTTGCTTTAGTGACCAGGTATTGGAAGCGAGTCGGGAAAGGCGAGGCTGGTGATCATCTGACCAAAGGGTTGGAGCGGCACGCTTGGACCCAGGAGGAACGACCAGGAGGAGCGACGTCACCGTTGGCGCCGTAACCAAAGGATCCGACACTGGGCCAGGTGTGTAACCGTCACAAGTGGTGCCGTGACCAAGGATTTTTCGGCCCTGAGAAGACCACGATCGACCGCCGTTGCTGAAGGTTCAAGCAGAAATCAGAACGACCCGGGACCAAAGGAAAAGAAGGAACAGAGTCGTCTGTAAGGTAGGACACCTTGTTTATTTCCCTACCTCGATTGTTGCTCTCTGTAGACATGTCAGATTATGAGTCGGATAGAGCAGTGGGGGTGAAGAAGAAGTAGGGCGGGGGTTGTCAGTAGATTTAAAGGGGGCTGTTGGGTGGACCGAGGGTCCCAGTGTTTGATGGTAGGGGAAGGAGTTCAGGAACTGGCTGACAATCCTCGAAAAGAGCCGAACCATCTACGAGCTCTCGGACCAGGAAACCCTGTACCTGGCATACGATGCCACAAAGGGAAAGCGTCGGAGTTCGTAAGGGGACTCTTGGAAAATCATCCCCGCTTGGCCTGGGAAGAAGTAAAAAAAACTGCTGACCAAAGAGTTCGCCGACGAGGGTACGGGCCATAGAGGCCATGAGGGGCCCTTTTAAACTAACACAGCTTCGGGAGGAGACCCCGGGAGAATTGGGGCCCGAGCGGGAAGGCTATCGTCATTAGCATTCCCCGAGGTGGTCAGGGGACAACGCAGTCATGCAGGCCCAACTGGCGGACCTGTATGTGGAAGCCTGAGTGATGAGCGTGTTCGGCACGACGTCCTGAAAGAGGGACCGCTCAGACTGTCGGCAGCGATAGAGCTGGCCAGAGAGCCAGGGGGTATGGGATAAGGTGAAGAGGTGTGGGAAGAAGCAGACACCAAGTCAGGAGGCTGGAAGAAGGGGGTAGGCGGAAGAACCCCGTATGGAATCAGAGGGTTAAGGAAGAGGTGGATCGGGCAGAATTATGGGAGGAGGACCCCAATAGAAGGGGCATGGTCGACCAGGCATGGCTTTTATAAGCCCACGCCGGGTCGATACGGGCTGGTCTGCTGGACCTGTGGGTACGAGGACCACAGGGCGGCGGAATGTCCGACGAAGTGGGGGTTGCCCCCAGATTCGATCGTGACAGATGCATCAGGTGTGGTAAGAAAGGACACCTGGCCAAGTGGTGCGGGCTGAGGAAGGGTGCCCCACCAATATTAACAAAGAAGGCCGAGCCCAAGAAAAGCCAGCGGGCCACCCCAGAATTAAGAGGGAGGGTGGCCCAGTTAAAAAGAAGAGAAATGAAAGCTTGGACCAGTGAACGGGCGAACCGCTTGAATAGAGGACGGGTTCCCCCGAGGATAGACACAAGGCCAACCCAGTTAAAAAGGGAAAGAGCAAAATGTTGGACATGTGGTCGGGCGGGCCACTTTGCGGCAAGCTGTCCGACAAGAAGGTGCTGGCTTTGCAGGAGGCCAGGACACCTGAGAAGAAACTGTATTCTTAGAAACGGCCACGAGAGACCGAGAGAGGTCCGGCCGGGGTCACCCAGGTGCAGGGGGCGCAGAACTCCACCTCATAAAAGAAATGAAGATGAATTATTATTACCGGCGCCTATGGCTGGGTTAACCCAAAGGTGGGGACCCAGGAAGAAGAAAGCCCAGGTGTTCTCTTCGCTAACGCAAGAGAGAGAACTATCCTGTAAAGCAGAGATAGGTGGTAGAGAGATGAGGGCTTTGGTGGACACAGGAGCATCTGTGTCATTGATGAGAGAGGAAACATACAGGCGGGTGAAACGGAAGAGAAGGTTACGGGAAGCGGACATAGAGATCACGCAAGCAGATGGGGGACCCCTGGAGATAAAAAGGATGGTGAGGCTCCCAGTGAGGATTGGAAGGGTGAAAAGCACCCAAAACTTTTACGTAACCCCCGACCTGTGTACAGAGGCAATCTTGGGAAAGATTGGCTCCGGAGCCAGAAGGCCCAGATCGAGTTTAATCCTACTGTGTTGGTGGTGAACGGTGAGAGAACGCCATTGGGATGTCCACCAGAGGAAGAGATAACCATAGTGGTGGAGGAAGATGTAAAGTTACCTCCTAGGACCGCAGTGTCGGGAAAGGGTAGGCTAATGTCAGGAAAAAAGGTACGGAGAGGACCTCTGCAGTTGGTCCCTGTAGAAGGAAAGGGCCTAGAAGATGGCGAGGTAACCCTGTGCGAAACGGTAGTGGAGGCAGCCGAGTTGGTGCCCATTATGATGGTGAACCAGGCCCAAAAGACTATCAAGGTTAGAGAGAGGGAGAAGATAGGGAGAGCGCTTCCCTACGAACTCTGAATCGGGTGAGATTCGAGGAGGAACGAAGGAAGCTAGTAGAGCAAACAAAAGGAATCTTAGATGAGGATATATTAGCACCGGATCAATTTAGAACCAGAGTGGGGGGTCTGTTAAGGAACAATCGAGATGTGGTGGCCCAGTCAGACAAGGAGCTAGGTCAGACCCACACAGTCGAAATGAAAATCGACACCGAGACCACCCCCCTGTGAAATTAAAACCCTACCGAACACCTATACATAAAAGACCCCTTGTAGAAGAGGCAGTAGAGGAAATGTTGGAAGCTGGGATGATCGAAAGATCGATCTCTCCTTGAGCTTCCTAATAGTAATAGTAGGTAAGAAAGATGGCGGCCACCGTTTCTGTGTGGATTTAGAAAGCTGAATTCTATATCGAAGCCGTTGGCGGTGCCATTGCCATTGATAGACGACATTTTGGCATTATTAGGGAAGGCAAAGTACGTTGGACTTGAGGTCCGGGTATTGGCAGGTAGCCCTGGATGAGGCTGACAAGGAGAAGGCCGCATTCGCGTGTCACCTGGGACTGTTTCAGTTCAGAGTGATGCCATTCGGTTTAGCTAATGCCCCCGGGAGTCTTCCAACAGCTAATGTCAATAGTGTTAGGAGGATACGAGAGCTTTGCCATGGCGTATTTGGACGATATCTTGATATTTTCGGAGACAGTGGAACAACACTTTTTTCATTTAAGACAGGTGTTGGGAAGGTTGAGGAAACACGGATTAAAATTGAAATTGTCAAAGTGTCAGTTTCTGAGGGAAGAAACTAGGTATTTAGGCTTCGTCATAAACGGAGACGGTATTAAACCCGACATGGATAAGGTAAAGGTCATAAGGGAAAATGCCAGAGCCTAAGACAGTGAGGCAGGTAAGAGGTTTTATAGGAGCTATAGGCTACTACCGACGCTTCGTCCCGGCATTTTCAAGAATTGCCATACCGCTAGTGGCCCTGACGAAGAAATACGCTAGGTTCAAGTGGACAGAGGACTGTCAACGAGCATTTGATTCGCTAAAGGAACAGTTGACAACCGTTCCACTGCTGACGTATCCAGACCTCAGCAAGCCCATGATATTATACACGGATGCCAGTGAGCAGTGTGTAGGAGCAGTACTTACCCAGCCGTGTCCTGATAAGGAAGGACCAGTGCCAGGCATACCAGAGGAAGTACCGATATACTTCCTCTCCCATAAGCTCTCAGAGACACAACAGAGGTGGCCAGTAATAGAGAGGGAAGCATATGCTATCATGTATGCTCTCCAAAAACTGGACTACTATTTAAATGGTGCGGTCTTCACTATAAAGACAGACCACAAGCCTCTGCAGTACCTATTGCAGGCAGAGTGGACAAATAATAAGAAAATTCAACAGTGGGCACTTGTTAAGTGGCTACCACTGTAAGATAGAGTATTTGGCAGGAAAGGAAAACACGTGCGCAGATTTACTCTCAAGAATACCGAAACAACTGGAAGAAAGATCTGTAAGGGTAGAACAGGGAGTAGATGATAAAGCCTATAGAATAGGAGTAATTAACTCTAATAAGCTAAAAGATCGCCCTATGTTAGAATCGGACGAAGAAGGGGACGCCCAGATAATAACCGATCCCTACTGGACGGAAGGAATCGGAAAGGAGCAAGCAGACAGTGAAATAGCTGCTCTAAGAGAGAAGGTGAAGGCAGGAGAGACCACCAAGTATGCCATAATAGAGGAAAGGCTGTATTATCTCTCAGGAAGGGATGAAGAAATCAAACCCAAGTTGTATGTGCCCAAAAGTTTAAGACCAGAGATATTGGAACAGTGCCACGAGAGGTTGGGTCACATGGGAATTGATAGGACATGTGATCTCATAGGAAGAAAGTACTATTGGCCCAAACTGTACGGAGAAGTCACTAACTATGTTCGGAGTTGTGTAGTGTGCCAGTCGCAGAGCAGAAGGCAGGAATTGGCACCCTTGGAGGAGACAGACGTACCAAGCTTTCCCTTCGAGAAAGTGAGTATGGATGTATCAGGACCATATGGGGAAACTGCACAAGGAAACAACTATATAGTGAGTTTTGTCGATTGGCTAACAAATTGGCCTGAGGCATTTGCAGTACCAGACAAGAAGGCCAGAACTGTGGCCGGGTTGATAATAAGCGAAATCTTCCCTAGGTATGGTGCCCCTGTGCAATTGGTAACAGATAATGGCACGGAGAATGTGAACAGCATCATGAGAGAGGTTTGACAGGTTTGAATGTAGAGCACATAAAAACATCCCCATATCACCCCCAGGGAAATGCTAAAGTGGAAAGGTTTCATAGAACCTTGGGAGATGTATTAGCCAAGTTGGTCAGGGAAAACACTGGAAATTGGGACTTGTATTTGACGCAGGCTCTGGCGGCCGTGAGGTTTACGATAAACGAAACCTCCTGATTTTCTCCTTATTTTTGTTGTTTGGCAGAGACGTGGTCCTGCCTGTAGATAACCTACTGAAGCCCCGAAGAAGGTATATGGGAGAAGATCATCATCAACTATTGCTGGAACAGCAACATAAGATATTCGTACAGGCCAGAAGAAGAATAAAGAGGGCCCAGAAGAAAAGAAATGAAAGGGTGAATGCTGAAAGAAAGGTGGTAGAATTGAGGGTTGGAGACCCTGTCTACTATAAAATCCACCAGAGAGAAGGAAAACTAGACCAGAGATGGGAACCGTACTACCGGATAGTAGAGCAGACGGGCCCCGTATCATATGTAATATGGGATCAAGTGGCAGGACGAGCGAGGAGGGTTCATGCCAATGATCTGAAGAAGGCTGAAAATAGCTAACCTGGAAATGAGCGAGCCGAGGCCCTAAGAAGACAAGGAAAAGGAAGGTAACTCTGGTTGAACCGGAAGAAATGGAGACGGAGGAAGACTCCGAGGAAGATGAGGAGATAGGTCGACTTGACCAGATAAACGAAGCAGTCCGAGTGACGGAGTTGGAACCCTCAGCGGATTTAGCGATGTTCAGTCGTCGACTGAATCAGTGCAGAGAAGACCCTGTGAAATCGCCATCGCACCCCATGTCCGAAAAAAAGGAAGAAAAAGACGAAGAGGTCCAAACAAGCAGTCGAAGGCTTTAAAAAGAGGCACCCTGAACAGGACGAAGGGTCCAGCGAGGGGAGGAGGAGGATCGAATACCCCTTTCCCAGCTTAAGGAAAGGATAAGGAACAAGAAAAGTTTAGACATAGAGTCGAGAGGTATCGAGGACATTCAAGGCGAAGACTCTAAACAGGAAGAAGAATCAGGGGATGAAGAAGAGGACAAGGAACCTCCTGGACGAGAATTAACCACAGCAAGAAGGTTAGAGGTTGAACAGGAATCACCTCAGAAGATAAGATCAGGGAGGGAGAAGAACCCCAAATCTCAGTAGAACAAAAGGGCTGTGCAGAATAGGAGCATTTAGTGTCGACAGATAGCGACACTGGCTCATCCAAAATCCTACTGTCTGACTATGGTAGATGTGAGTGGAGGGGATGGAGTCATGGGCTGCACCTCACGAGGGACGGAAGAATTATTGGCATTGCTGATTGATCACCAGTAGTGTCTTAAAGTACGACCTTTAGAGTGGGCGCCACGCACACCTGACCGGACCATTCTGTCTGCTGGGGATTAGTTAGGGGAGGGAAGAGCCGAGCTTAGAAAAAAAAAAAAGTTATGAAATAATTGAGTGATGAATCGAGCGGGACTAAGTGATTGTGAAAAATAACAACAAGAGAATTTGTTACCTTTCAGGAATGATCAAGATGAAAGGGTTGGTGATGACGATGATGGTGATAGCCACGCTGGTGGTGACGATGGCGGAAGCCGGAAAACGCAGCCGAAACACCATTTTAAAAAACGAGCCAAGTAATAATAACCAGGTCTATGGTTGGTCACATTCGTGATAGATTTGAACCCGTATGAGTCGCTATTAGATAAGTTAGAAACGAGCTGACGCAGCTGGATGCAGCCCGATTGAAAGTAGGACAAGATTATCCCAAGCACAAGGGGTATCTTAGCTTATTGCACTCCCTAGAATCAGAAGCCACTATGATAGAAGCTCAATGGAAAGACATGCAAAGCTACCTGCAGGGAATAGAGTTACTGCAGACGCGGGAACGAAGATCCGTACTCCCGATTGTGGGAAAGGCGTTGAGTGTCTTGTTTGGAACAGTAACTGAAGATGACGTTAAATTCATAAGAAGGAAACTGGGACAAGTAGAAGTAAATCAGAGGACGCTTGCCCAGGTGGCAAGAGAAAGTGTCACGATATTAAATGTGACAAGGTTAGAAGTATCCAAAAATAGAGCCAGGATCAATTGGTTAATAGACAACCTGGCGAAACTAAGACAAGAGGTAATTAATAATACAGAAACTGTAATGATTGAATTACAGGAAATAAGTGGATTCATGCAAAAATATTTCCAGCTAATGACGATTACGAATAAAGTACGACAAACTAGTCAGTCGTTGACGACCTTGCTGGAACACGTGAGAGCACAATTAGACATGCTGTCATTAGGACACCTCTCCCCAAGTATAGTAAACCCGGGTCACCTAAAGGAAGCATTACTGGGCATACAGGCCGAGTTACCCCGCCATTTAAGGCTACCAGTGGACCCCACTAAAGAATTGTGGAAGTACTATAATGCCCTTGGATGTGTGACCTTGTTAGAAAATAGACGATTATTGGTAGTAATATCTGTTCCGTTACTAGATAGCGAGAGTATATTCGAGATATACCAGGTTATAAACTTACCCATTCCCTACCCCAGAAGAGATCAAGGTTTGGGAATGATAGCAAGGTACAAGGTAGAAGCAGACTACATAGCATTAAATTCGGGGAGAACGAAATTCATGTTGCTATCAGCTGAAGAAGCTAGAAGATGTAGAGATGATACCCTGGGGACTTGTACCTCGTTGAGCCCTATCTATAAAACTGGTAACCGCAAACTGTGCATACTAGAATTGTTTGAAGGAAGGGAGAAGGAATCAAAAGAATCTGCCAAGTAGAGGTATTAACAAACTCGGCATTACCACAAGCTATCAGTGTTTCAGACGGGGTGTGGGCGGTAGCCACACAGAAACATATCAGCCTGTCTAGGGTATGTGGGGAGAGTCCACAAGGACATTAAGAATAAGGCCACCGTTATCCCTGGTGTCGCTACCCATGGATGTTCGGCGGTTGGGGTGTCCATCTCCTTGCCCCCCTATTACCAGATGGAAGAAAGGTATGAAGAAAAAGATTCACTCGTAGAGATGATTGGTAGAGGCTTAGTCAATTGTACAGAATTATGGGAGCCGATAGTGAAGAGATTCTCTAATGTTACCTTAAATAAGATGCCAGTATTAATGAAGCCAATAGAAAAGATCGATATGGATCACTTAAGAGATAAGTTAAGTGCGTTGGGAGACGAAGGTGTAGCTTGGGAAGACGATGAGCAGATCGCGATAAATTGGTCAATAGTAATGGGTACATTCCTAGTTATAGCCATCGGGGTGTAATAATATGGAAGATTAAGAGTTGGAGAAGATTAGCGAACGACAGTCTAGTGAGCATGCAACAACTCGAGAGGGAGATGCCGAGCGGTGTTCCTCACTCAGACAGAACTGGCGAAGAAATTGCTGGAAGACCAATGGAGGAGGCTGGCGTGAGACCACCACGTGCGGCGGAAAAACCTCCCACAGCAGAGAGGAAAACATTGACCAAGAAGAACAAACCCTAAAGAACACATCTGCACCTACAGACACACGCACACATTTCATTGCATGTAGAACAAAAGAAAATGAAAAGAACATTTCATTGCATGTAGAACAAAAGAAAATGAAAAGAACATTACATTGCATGTAGAACAAAAGAAAATGAAAAAGAACATTTCATTGCATGTGGAACAGAAGAAAATGAAAAGAACATTTCATTGCATGTAGAACAAAAGAAAATGAAAAGAACATTTCATTGCATGTAGAACAAAAAGAAAATGGAAAGAACATTACCCTTGCATGTTAGAAAGTAGAATAGAATTGCATGAGACGAATGCATGGTGCATGTTAAATGATGTAATTATTTTAGGTGTCATTTACGGGTAAATGACAAATCGGTTAGGGAGGATTATGGCACCTTGCATTTATTGGAAATATTCATAGAAATATGAGTTAATTTTTTCTTATTCAGTTTATTGAACAGGTTGTTAATTTTTTTCTTTAAAACGGAAAATAACTGGGTTGAAAATAATTCACTAAAAATGTACTAAACGATCCTAAAGCAAGGAAAAAAAAGAAAAGGAAAAAGGAAGAAAGGAAAGATAATAACAAAAGGGGGGAAAGAAAGGAAAAGACATGATATCAAAACAGGCCGCTGGGTGTGGACCAGGTGTCGGTCAGAGCCTCTGACTGACCTTAATTTTGTTGAAAGAATAGAATTGGAGATATCGGTCGCGAGCGCTGACCGACATTTTCGTAGAAGAATTCTTATCAAAATAACGAAAGGTAACTTTTAAATTAGAATAATAGAAATGAATTTTACTTTAGTCAGAGAGAAAGTGTCTTTGGGTTGGGGAAGTGACTGGTGAAAAACGATATACGGAATTGACCTGTTAAGAATTGGACACCCACGTTAAGAAAGTAGAGATATTTCGACCTAGATAATTAAGATTCTCGGCTATCAGGAAAACAAAGAGGTAAAAGAAGAGCAATTGTTTTTTGGACCACGGAGGGCGCCAGGAAGGCGGAAAAGATCCTTTCTAAAAGTCAAGACTAATTAGCAGCGGGCTGTTTGACAAAGTCCAGGTGAGAGAGGGCAAGGATTGTCATTTTGCGTACGTGCAAAAAGGTGCGAAATCGGATTTTGTTTTTTTAAAACCAGCACGATGTAACCACACCCGCCAACAAAAGGGAGAGGGTGTTCGGTCAATAACAATTGGTCGAATACAATCACGTGACCGCGGAAGAAGAAGGAAAGAAAACCTCGATCAATAACTGTTGGACGAGGCGGTCACGTGGGCTGCGGAAAAGAAGAGAAAGAAAGGTTCGATCGGGAACGATTGGTTGAGAGCGATCACCTGACATGAGAGAGACTAAGAGAAATAGATATGCGCCGCCCCCAAGAGCACTGTGAGAAAAATCTAGGGGTGAAAACAATAACGATAATGGAAAGTCAAAATTAATACGGCTTTTGAAATTATCGAGAAACCCCGATGACGCCTACCGACCCACCCCGGCTTGTTGCGGCGTCAATATAAGCAGGACCCCAGTCGGCAGAAATCAGTTGGAGCTGAAGTTGAGTTGAAGTTGGAGTTAGGTTGGGCGTGAGTTGCAGTTCACCCTCGGACGACAGAAGAATCCTCGAAACAAGAAATCCTTCCAGCCCAAGTTGAAGCAAGAAATCTTCCACTGAATCGAAGCAAGAAATCTTCCACTGAATCGAAGCAAGAAATCTTCCACTGAATCGAAGCAAGAAATCTTCCATGCCTGTATTGAAACAAGAAATCTACCAGTCTAAACAGAAGAAGAAGAAGAAATACAACTCAAGTCGGAGAGAAGAATCAACTGCGAATGATCGATAGAAATTAGCCCCAGTGTCGAACTGAACCACAACAATCCGACAAATTTTTGTTACATGATTCTAGAAAGTAGGTAATTCGACATTTTCCTATTGTGTGATAGAAGCTTGGTGCCATAGTCCACAGAGCGGGTCGGGAATTGAGAAACAATTTTGTTTTTTTATGTAACGGACTTTAAGATATAAAGGTTGTTACCCTTTTATCAATGCCAATTTTGTTTGGTGTCGTGAGTTTTTATCCTTAAGGATTTTATTTGTGTTTTGCCACCCCCGTCGGACTCAACTTAATATCGGCCCCATAAATATAACAGATCCCTGCTGGTCCCGTCTGTCTAAGATCTAAACACAGCGTGGGTAGACAGACCGGAGATCGGTAAAACATAGTTGCTTTAGTGACCAGGTATTGGAAGCGAGTCATTGCCGGGAAAGGCGAGGCTGGTGATCATCTGACCAAAGGGTTGGAGCAAATACGCTTGGACCCAGGAGGAACGACCAGGAGGAGCGACGTCACCGTTGGCGCCAGACAGAATAACCCAAAAGGATCCGACACTGGGCCAGGTGTGTAACCGTCACACCGTGAAGGCACAAGTTACTCGCATGGAGGTTAGCATCAGTAATTCCGATGGGATGCAGGGAAGCGTCTTTCAATTGATTAATAGAGAGGCTTTCTTTTGGAGGTGTTAAAATTAACAAGCCATTCCTTGCCTCAGCTAACAACAAACCGCCTGCAACTGTGATTGATAAACGTGTTTTATCTTGTCAAAATTAAACTCAGAAGATGAGTTACGAGACAATCTATATTCAATGCCTGTATCTTCTCAATAATCACCCTAGGGTGGTTTGTTTTGATATAACAGAATTTTTTGTGTATGGTTTCACTATTCCATTGTTGTGATTCAATTTAATCTGTATCGACCAGGTTTAACTGCTTTAATCTTACAGCTCAATTCTTTAAATAATCAAAATAATTTTTTTCTAATGCTATCATTATACATTAATATATTTTTATACCAGTACTATTTTCCATAAATATAAGGCCGTCATATCTAACGTCATCTATATATATATTATATTCTATTCATACATAATAAACAATCCCACACTTACAACCATCAAACGAACCCATTGCTATGTTAAAATTCACACCTTTTTTAGGATCCCTTTTTAGCAAACATTGTTGTTATAATAGTGTACGGACTTACAACAATGTTTGATAATTTGTACCTGCTGGTCCGAGATTTTTACATCGATATGATAAAATATAGTTTTAAGGTATGGTATATTTGTGGATTAAAGTACTCAGTATCATTGATAGAGTGAATATAAATATAAAAGTGAACATTGCCGACAGTCAGTTTCATGATTAAACACAATTAACAGTTGTGTGTGCATATATATATATATATATATATATATATATATATATAGCAAGAGCCATAATACAGGAATACGTGTTTTCATGTTTATATATATATATATATATATAAATCGGAGATATATATAAAGGGTGTTTCATTAAGACAGATTATATATAAGGGTCAGTTTCATTAAGACGGATCAAAGATCAGACCACTACCTTACGAAATCGCCGATTCAAACCGAAATAAATCAAGACCTAGTTATTAGCAGAGACACCTACACCAGTGCAACAAACAGTTAAACACTTTATTTCTCTATTGGATTATGTTATTAAGTCATGGCAATTATGTGTGAAAAATAATATCACCCAAATATCTGCCAAATCTGAAAGAAAAAGAAAGAAATCATTAGACGCTTAAACTTAATTCACATTTAAAATCGGTCCAAGTTATTGAAACACCCTCATATATATATATATATATATATATATATTGTATGTATGTATATATGTGTGTGTGTGTGTGTGTGTGAAAAAGAACAGAATCTACTTTAAATCTGACCTTGTGTTTCCTGACCCACCCTTTATCTTTCGAAGAAGAGGTAAACCTTTGCTTTTGAAATTTTCTTAAAAATCTTTTAATCAACAGTCACTTACCATTGCTTGAAGAGGCACAACATAGTGCCGAAAATGTGCTATAGCTGTTTAAATTTATTTTGTTTTCATTTCCCAAGTACTTTCGATCTTCTCCCAAGATCATTTTCAGAGGTGCAAGCAGTACAGAACTAGATGTTATTTATTAGTACAAGTACTTATACAAAGTTGTACGTTGTTATACGTTACCGTAATTTTTTCATTATGTTTTTAAACGCAAAACGGTTGACAGTGTGCTGAGCGTTCATTAGAACATGAAAAAATTATCCATTATGGTATTTTTTTCATGTTATTATGCCATGGTCAGGTGCGCATTAAATCGTGAAAAAGCTGTTCCTTTACAAGCATTTCATAACATCAATGCAGCATTCATAATTGATTCTGTTCAGTTCCGGCTTTAATTTTTTTTAAATATGAATTGTTTCTAGTACCTGTAATGTAAATTTGTTGTTTTCATGGTGTAGAATTAGTATTTTTTTATATCGTGAATGCGGACAGGAATGTTGTTGTAGATGTCTCGCAATGGACGAATGGTCAGAAATGTGTAGTGGAAGCCTTCTTATTAGTGTATTTGTCGTATACCCAACATAAATATTTGTTTTGTTTTTTTTTAAATATATATATATATATATATATATATATATATATATATAA
Source organism: Acanthosepion pharaonis (assembly GCA_903632075.3). NCBI lineage: Eukaryota > Metazoa > Mollusca > Cephalopoda > Sepiida > Sepiidae > Acanthosepion > Acanthosepion pharaonis. Next base: position 1,028,657 of record CAHIKZ030005292.1, on the reverse strand, counting down.
AAATAAAAAATGAAAGTACAATAATGCAATAAAATGCAATAGTTACATAATCTATTACATGGAATATGGCACAACTCTTGTTCAATGAGTTGTTTTTTGTTCTTTGGTTGAAATCAAATAGAGATCATACTTAAGGTATCTCTATCACAGTGTCAGTGCCACATATTATTTTGAATTTAAATCTCCTTCCCTATACTTACCATCCACGGCTAAAAAATCCCAGTATTTGTCGTATATACCCTATATATATATATATATATATATATATATATATATATATATATATATATATATATATATAGATAGAGAGAGAGAGAGAGAGAGAGAGAGAGAGAAAAGAAGGGTGAGGTGGAGTAATGGATAGCCGCTTGGATTGAGGAATCGCAGAGCCGAGTTCGAATTCCAGTCGAATCCATTACATTCACTTACGTGCTAATACCATTGGGAAAGGTATGAATCCTCTTCTTCTCCCTCCAGTTATGGGTAAAATACCAGGATAGACTGGGTTCTATAGCCTTGGATGGCAACTGGTCTAGGAGAAGGACCACTCTGTATTGAAAACCTGCGGAGGGTCGTTTGGGGACCTTGTGGCACTTAGTGCGCCAGGTCTCTTTATTCGTCCCTTCAAAAAGTGTGGATGGTCCTGCACGAAACCTTCACCACTATAATCTCTTGTGCTGGTGTCGGGCTGTCAGTTTCCTGGAAACTGATCTGCTTGACCCTCATACATCGAAAGTTGGGGCTGTCTTGTTTCTTTTGGATTTCTTCAGGATGATTCTGTGGGAATTTCCAGATTTGACATATTATTGTAGAGATATTTCGTGGACAATGTGAGAGACGAGAGAGGTAGGAATGTAATCACAAACGATATCGTAAATATAACAACAACATATTACTTGTCCTCATCTTTGTCGCCATATTTATCACGACGTTTCGGCCGTTGTACGCTCCGGCCTTCTTCAGGTGGTTGGAATTTCGAACTGAACCCTTTATTTCGATCACTGTGGTAGACTGTTCTAGTTCCACTGTGCCATGTGTCCTCAAGGACACATGGCACAGTGGATAAAGGCGTTGGTTAGATCCAGTGACAGACCCAAAGAGTGTGAGTTCAATACCCGGTTAAGGCAGTGGAGAATTTTCAGAGGGGAAATTTGCAGGAGATAACTGATAACTGACAATCATCAAACAGCTGTTAATGAATCTATTTAGGCCATTCAAACGATATAAAGCAAATAATCTTTTTTTTTATTTTAATTAGATTTAGCAAAGTAAAACATACAAACCAACTATTTGGCCACATTGTGGAACAGGCGAAGCTTTCGGAAGAGATCCTAAAAACTAAAAAAAATAAATATATATATATATATATATCAGTATGTAAATGTGTAACTGAATTTTAATTATTATATCATTACAAATTTTTGTGCTTGTTTGAAAATTAAAACCCAAAATTTACATACAAAAAATATTTATTAGTAAAGTACATAGTCTCTATTGCTTTTTTAATAACTTTCTCGTTTGTTGATATCATTTTCATTGTAATTTTGTGTTTTTTGTTGGAAGAAATTTGTGTGATAGATTTCGACTGAGTGCACAAAGTTAATTTTTTTTCTCATTTGAATTGTTATTCAGATTTTCAGTTTTTCCTATGTTCAGTTCTTGATTGAAATCATGGATTTCCATACTCGTTTCCCTAATAAATGTGACCAGCATGCTTATTTACTTGATTTGTTCTTTATCTCCTGTCGTAGCTCTTGTTGATCTTTGCAATACTGTCTTCTTGGCAACTCTGATCATGCTGTAGTATTTATTGATATTTTGTTCCAGTTATCTATTAGAAAGGAACCTCCTATTCATAAGACCTCTTTCCCTTACCAACAATCTGAATGACTTTGTAACTTTCTTCGAGACGGCCCCTTGAATTAATATTTTAACCTTCCTATTGAAAATTGTGCCAGTGAGGTTTCTTCTTGAGTCAAAGCCGACATAGATGCTTTTGTTTCTTTTCGGAAATACCAGGAGAAATCTCAGTCTTCTCTATGGTTCACGCCAGCCACTTCTGCCACTATAGACAACAGGAATCACTTTTTCCCGCTATACCATCATGACAGTTCCGATCACTAAAGACGACTATTCGTGGCTGTACGTAATAGATATTAATGTGCCCTCGATAGAGTGAAGTCTTTATTTGCTGAGAGAATGAAGCACTGTATTGCATCTAACAACTTTGGCTATTGTGACTACTGGCTGTTCTGTAATAGCGTATTGAATAAGAATAAGTTTTCTATTCCTCCTCTCTTCAGTCAATTTGAGGTATTAACATTTTCTCCTGATAAATTTTCTTTAAACTCTAATTGCCTGATTTTCCACGTAGAAGTTAATCTATATATATATATATATATATATATATATATATATATATATATACCGGTGTAACAGCAAAATTGTCCCCATCATGTAACAACAACATTTCTAATTGTTCGATTAAGCTTCGAACCGCTGTATCTTAGAAATGATTAAAGATATCTTACTGGAATTCTCCGAAATTTTTACAACGGTATTGGACGCTACTTTCAAAAATAAGAATGCATATAGCTCTAAGTTGAAATGATGATCCCTTTTGCTGTTGTGAACTCCTGATCCAGATTTCCTCTCTACTGTTTCCCTCTTTTTTTAAACTTATTCACCGTTCTCATGATGGTTCTTGAATGGAATTCGAAGATGAAAAGCAGAGTATGAATGTTGGTACCATTTCTGAAGGCCTGAATGATCTTATTCAGTTGGAAAGAGATTGGGGATGACACAAAACGATTTGATCTGTTCTTTTTCGAGCTGAATAGCTAAAAGAGTTTTTCAATGATTCTTATGATAAATGGTTTAAAAATAGTTAAACGCCTTATCTGAAAATCTAGGAAAAAGAAACGCAATTAGTTTAGTGTTTTTTATATATTAAACATTTTGTGGGACGGACAATTATCCCATGCTGTTACACGATTTGGACAATTTTGCTATTACATACGATATATATTACACCCGCTATATATATATATATATATATATATATATATATATATATATATATATATATATATATTTTATTATTTCGGTTGAGCTGTCTGGGGAGGAAGTGTGAGTTTGTAAACAGTAACTATTACGGCTAATAATGCAAACTCTTCGGTAAAGCGAATCGAGTTCTCTCAGTCTCTGTGTGTTTATAATAAAATAAATGCGCTTAAATTCACCTTCATCCCTGCCGTGCGCCAACGGCTGAAGGGTAGAATCCCTGACTGACGCCAGTTCAGTCGCGTTTCGATTTATAATTGCTAGAGGCAACCGGATGTCTAGCCACAATGTTGAGCTGTGATACAGCAAAACAGTCTGTCTGTGGATGGCTATATATATATATATATATATATATATATATATATATATGTGTGTGTGTGTGTGTGCATTATGGAACGCATAATACGTAGAGTGGTCTTGGAGGATTTGCCATTCACAAGACATATTGCAGACGGGAGGTGCAGAATGAAATAGCAAGTAAGCTATGTACAAATCGTTGGTAGCGCTGGAACAAAGACAGATAAATAAACCGTCAATTGTTGCTTGGAGCAGAAAAGGAGAAGAAATTATGGGGAGCCGTTATATTGATCACGTCCTGAAGAGACATAATGCATAAAGTAAGAAAACACTGTTTCGACGTATGAAAAATATAAGTATATTCATATACTTACGATATGCAAAATAAAAACCTCCCAAATTAAAATAAGACTCGAACAAAGCTTTGTTTTGAAATTTATATTGGGATGTAACTCCATTATTTATGACACTGTAGTCTTTTGAAGATAATAAACGTTAGCACCTGCAAAAATAAATAAATAAATAAAAATAAAAACAATTAAATATAGCACACTGACTGCTATAGAAAGGTCATAGTATTTTCATTTTTTCAATGTTTAAAATATATAATTAGTATGCGTTTAATTACAGTTCCTAATTCAGTTATCCAATGAGGGCTCATAAATAAACATTTGGCATTTTTGACACTTTTTTCCCAAATGATATGTTCTATATTTAGTCTGAATATAGACAGTATCTCAATTTCGGAACTGGTCTAACTTTGCCCTAATTCCAAATATTTTTCAAGTTATGATCGTTTGACTTTGATCAAAATGCTCATATATTTTAATATCTCTTCGTAGATGATCTGTTCTGGGCAGATGCTATATTCTGCCTCTTTGCTCGGAAAGTCATTGAAATCTTGTTGAAATGAATGTTATAAGGGAGACAGGTTTAACGCGACGTGCTTTTTCAAAGGGGGATTTGGAGTTCCGCCAACAAAATATCACTAAAATTAACACAATTTTTTGCAATATTTTCCCAACTTTCAATAACGCTAACAAAAAAATGTGTAAGTTTCGAAATACATTAAAAATTGAAATCTGAAAAATTTAAGAAACGTGTTTTGATAAATTGTGTATATTATTTTTGTTGTTAATTCTCAAGAACAAAGAAAATGCATAAATTTCCTTTCATATGTTTAGAATTGATTACAATTCTAATCGTCGATTTTTAAAAAAATAAACATTGCCGAGGGGTGAAGGCAGTTAAAATAATAGCGGTATCAAGGGCAAAAACCGTCCATTTTGACTCTCTGTTTTTTTTTTTGTTTTTTTTTTGCGGGCATGAATTCAAAGGTTGTCAAGATTTAAATTCGCCTTTTCTTTTTTCCACAATAATCGGCGTCAGTCAGATATTATCAAAATCCAACCCCTTACTTGTTAATACACATATACCAGCATTTACATTGCTCGGACTATTGTCCTCATCGTTGTTGTCACATTCACAATGTTTCGGTCCAGTGGATAAAAAAAAAACATTGGTAATTCAGTGACTTCACCTAAAGAGTTGTGAGTTCGATAACTGGCCACAGCAGAGGTGAACAAATAACTCGGAGAGTTGAGTTAAAGGAAAATAACTGAAACTGAAAAATCCGGACGAGGCATGGCACGTGGAACTAGATTCAATCTACCTCGGTCGATGAAATAAAGTGTTCAGTTTTAAATTCCAATCACCTGAAGTAGAGCGGAGTGTACAACAAGCCGAAACGTTGTGAATATGTTAACAGAGATGAAAACAATAGTCCAAACAGTGTAAATACTGTAAATATTAATTGCTTCATATCCTTGAAGCCCTTAAGTAAAGAACATTTATTTTTCCCATGATCAGTTCTGGATAGTTGCTTTTTCTGTCTTCTTTTTGCTTCGAAAGTCATTGAAACCGTGTGGACATTTTAATTTTTTTTAAATATTAAGGTTCACCCTGTACAAGGCACGGGGGCCTCTCCAGATAGAGGGTAGTCTATATGGATAGGAGGAGAAGATAACGGTTGACTCTAGACTTGAACAGGTTATGGTCAGAGAAACATCCTCTTGGAAGTCTGTTCATTGGGTAGTGGTCGCGGGAAGGAGCTGTTTGAGTGGAACTTTTTTTTTCCCACCGATGGAATAAGGAAGGAATGAGTGTGGAAGCACTAAGTAAGCAAGCATGGTGGGTCATAGCCGTGAAGGTCAGACCTGGTGGAACACAGATGCAGTTCGCCAGAGCACTTTCCATGGTAGTAGCGATAAACTCGTCACATCCCGCCTGTGAGAAAGAGGTTGGAGTGTTGAAATTAATTAATTTTTCCAGCAAGGACTCCTGCCCAAATATGGCAACAGTAATCCATTACGATGGAGTAATGGATATCGGCACGGATTGAGAAATCGGAGAGCCGTGTTCGAATTCCAGTCGAATCCATTACATTCACTTACGTGCTTGCACACTTGGGAAAGGTATGAATCCTCTTCTTCTCCCCCTCCCAGCTATGTGTAAATAACAGGACAGACCGGGTTCTATAGCCTTGGATGGCAACTGGTCTACCATAGTGTTATACCAGAACATTACCTATTCTATTGTAATAGACTCTCCCACACATAATAAGTTGTAGTAGTAGTAGCGGTCGCCAGTTGGGCTCAGTGGAGTTGAGTGAGTCAGTCGATGTCGGACATTAAAGTATCATCACCACAACTAGATTGCTGCGTCATTAATTATTATTGCAAGTTCCTAACGTTTTGTACGTCGGGCCCTTTTAAGACCGACTTACTGAAATACAAGCCCCCACTGTGAAAACTACTTTACAAAACACATAGAAAGAAATGGAAACCTACTGCGGGAAAAATCTGCCGCGTCAGTCATGTATCGAAAGATACATGATCGCTTAAGCGTGTATCACGCATGCACATGACTGACTGACTTTCGGTCTGATCTGTCTCTTATAAAGGTAAAGGATAGCATAAGGAGTCAGGTACTTACTGGATCATTTTACCTGCATGTGATGTGTGACAGGCAGGTTTAATTTGATTTTCTTTCTCAAAGGTGACCTATATGAAGTGATTTGAGGGCTTACGCTACGCGTTTTGATCAAATTAACAATTTTTTTGACCGTATCTTGCCGCATTTTTGCTTCTGACCCACAACTTTGAATAGCTCTAAGAAAAAATGCACATGAGCGAGAGCAGTGTAAAAAAAGAAAGGTGTGTGGTATTTAGAAAGTTGCGTTTAGGATGTATAATGTAGCTGGGCGCATATTCATATGTAAACAATTAAGAAGAAGCATGCACAAACTTGAGTTTCGACTACTGACCACCATTCCCCCTCTTTATTTATGTATATAAACTGTAGTGAAACATTGTTCTAAATATCTCTTGGGTATGTTCGTTTTCTTTCTCTTGTCTAGAGGTTCGGATAAACATCGTGATAATGGCCACGCTCAAGTAAGTCTTGCGCAGAGTTGCAACAACCAAAAAGTTTATTCTTATTTCATCATTGGAGGGTGGGTATGGTTATCATGGTCAAGCTCAAGTCAACCTTGTGCTGAGTTTGGAACATCGAAAGAAAAGGTTGATTTGCTTCATGGGTGGAGGTCTTGGAAAATACGTGTGAACGTCATACGTTGAAAAGTGGAAAGAGAGTTAAGTCGTCAATGGAGCGAGGAAACAAACATGCCCAGCAGGACATCCATTTTCTACGTTCTGTTACATCTTGGAGCAAGTGGGAGAAGAGACACAGGAAAAATTTTATAGCCTTAAACAGTGCTGCCTAACGGGCAGTTGACAAAGTCAAGTAGAGTTATAAAATTTCTGGTTCATTTATTATGAGCATTATGGGAAAATGTATTTCTTTTTCTTTTTTATTGTTCACTATTTTTATATGTATATATTTTATTTCATTTCTCCACAGATGCAACTGCTTGCATTATCCGCATACTTTTTATAGCATATCAACTGTCTGCCCGCCTGCTAACCTAAGGAAGTATGAATTTTTTTTAAGTAGAGAGAGTTTCGGGAGATGGAAGTTAGGTCATTTAAAAAAAAAAATTAAGATCAAATTTCTCGAAGGTTTCTGTAGCACATTGTCAGCAGACAAGCAGCCATTTTGTTAATAATCAAAAGTGCCGTAAATTTGCAAAACGTTCACCCTGAATTTAGATCTACTAGAGTTGTCAGTATTGACTCCATACATCATCACTAACATTTCTTAAAATTTAATTTCCGGCGGTCAACAAAGAAACTGGTAGCAACCATGTTCTGAGATGCAAAAGGTGTATTTTTTCTACATTTTTTTTTTTTACACAGTAAGGTTCACCCTGTACAAGGCCCGGAGAACACACGAAGTAGAGTGTTATATTAAGAATTTATACGGATAGGAGGGGAAGGTAATGATTAACCATACACTTGAACAGGTTAAGATTGTAGCGATCCGGAAAACATCCTCTTGAGAATCGGTTTCATAGAGCAGTGGCTTCGGGAAGAAGCTGTTCGTGCAAAACTTACTCCTCATCAATGTAATACGGACAGAATGTAGGCGGTTTGATATAACGTGAGTGACATCGGATTCTAGCCGTGAAGCTTAGAACTGGTGGGACCAAAGAATGTGGTTCGTCTGAGCACTTTCTATGGTAGTAGCGATAGAGCAGTAAGGGATTTGTCATATCTCGCCTGAGAGAGAGAGATAGAGAGGGCAGGGTAGAGGGTTATAAATAATTTGTCACCCACAATGACTCACACATTTACTTCATAACGTATAGTCAATTAATGCACTTAGAAACGCTGAACTGTCTGTTCATCAAAAGTGACCAGGATGCCTCTGTAAGGCTGTCATCCTGCTGTAAGGGTGTCATCATGTTTAAGGGTGTCATCCCGCTGTTAGGGTGTCATCCTATTGTAAGGGTACCTATCACACATTCCTCTATGGCTCACAGCTACGCCACATTGAAACATTACTTCCCATGCAATGACGTGAAGTTAAGCAACGTCTAGCCTGCTCACTACCTGGATGGGTGACCGCCTGGGAATACCAGGTGCTGTAAGCTTGGTTAGGTGGGTAGTGTAATGGCTCAGAATTGTTAATCGGAGAGCCAAGTTCCAATTCCAATTTTGCAAATAATCTTGGGGAAAGTATGACGCCACCTCTTCTCCCCCCAAGCTATGGGTTAATCAGTAAGACTTGTATCACTAAAACCATTATTATCTCACCCTACCCACCAAAAAACATTGCATACAAAATATTTTGATTTCAGCCTTAAATAGCCTATATAGGCTGATATGCTGCGACACAAAAAAACAACCAGCCAACATATTCTTGACGTGGTATTTTCCAATTATTATTTAGTTGGTCCTCTCGAATGACAATGAAGGCACTGTAATATAATCGATCCAGACCTTTCATCTAGACTTCAGTCACTTTCTCACCTATATGACATGGCTTCCCTCTGTTTTTTCTATAAATATTTTCATGGCAATTGTTCTGATGGATTAAACTACGCAAGAAAGAGACCAGCTTACCGAATTAGGAATCCATGAGAAGTAACTCGAATCGAAACCGGAGGAAGTAACAAGAACCCAATATACAGGAAGGGAGCATGAAAAGCTTTTTTTTTTCATTGGCTGACGCAGACGGACGTATTTCAATAACTACGGTCGAACTCCTGGATATATCGATATGTTTTTTTGTTTTTTTTTTCAATGTCGACGCTTTCAAAGAAAGTTCGGAGTCAGATCGGGGTTGCTGTTTGAGACGGAATTTTAATAGAAATGCTGACAGCCTTAGACGATTTTGATTACAGAAATAGTAACTGAAATCTACACCAACTGTGATATACCAAAAGATCTCAGCAGATCTATTTTCATAGCACTGCCTAAGAAGCCAGGCGGAAACGAATGTGAACTCCACCGAACAATCAGCCTAATGAGCCACATAACAAACCTCATCATCCATATTCTGATGAACGGAGCGCGCAGCAGAATCAGCCAAGACATAGGATAAGAACAGTGCGGGTTCGTTAAAGACACCGGAACAAGGAATGCAATATTTATGCTCAGAATATTATCAGAATGAGCGATACAAATGCAAAATAACGTGCATGTATGTTTTATAGACTACGTAAAGGCATTCGACAAAGTACGCCACAAAGATCTGTTGGAATTGCTCAGCAACTTTGATATATTTGGGAAATATATTAGAATAATGAAGAACCTATACTGGCAACAAACGGCCTGCATGCGGATAGAAAATGAGTTCAGCAGATATACAAAAATAGAAAGGGGCGTAAGGCAAGAATGTGTTTCTCATCAGACTTATTCCACCTATACATCAGGGTCGTTTGACATGGTTCTTGTGAGGTCCGCTTTACTCAGCTGACTTTCTTTGTCCAAACGATAATTGTCAAAGCGATTTCTGTAACATCCTGCAGTTGTCTCCTTACCAAGATATCAGCTGACAAATGGTATCACTACGTCACATATGCATTATATACATAGTACATAACTGGATGAGATTGTTAAATTGATTTTCTTTTCTTGAGACATTGAAGATGATTTGACAGTGCTATCAGATAGAATCTATGAGAGAGAGAGTCTCAATGTAGTGAATGAGCGCGTCTGACCATATGATTGGAGTGCGTAAGCAACGAAGAAGTCTGAAAGAAAATGACAACAAACATTTATACCCAGGAAGTGATAGTTGAAATTGGTTGGACATATGACGAAGAAGGAGGGCTAGCAAAACTTAACCCTCACAGGGCATATTGAGGACAAGAAAGATAGGTGAAAGCAGCGAGTCACCACCTGAACTTGTGTAAATGGATGGCATAACGGTGGGGGCCGGAACATTAGCGAAGGGGGAAAAACAGCTAAGGATAGGAAGGTTTTGGAGAGCCTCGATCACCCATTTCCTGAAAGGACACGGCACATAGAACAAGGAGGAGTCCGATTCTCACTTGGTGTCCTTTAATTGTGGCTTGGTTCAGTAAATAAAAACATCTGTTGATTTGTTGTGTATGTGTGCGTGTGTGAGTGAGTGAGTGAGTAATCGGTAATCAAGAGACGATCGGTCACAACATATGGAAAAATACGGTGTCATTTTAAAATGACGCCAGGTGAATATATCAGTCAGTCATGTGCCATGCGTGATACACGCTTAAGTGATCATGTATCATTCGATACATGACTAACGAGACAGATTTTTCTCGATGTCAGATTTGCCATTATTTTCTGCGGTAGACCAATTGCCATCCAAGGCTATAGAACGCTGGCTGTCCTGCTATTTACCCATAGCTGGGGGAGAAGAGAAGGATTCACACCTTTCCTAAGTGTATTAGCACGCCAGTGAATGCAATGGATTCGGCTGGAATTCGAACTTGGCTCTCCGAGTCCTCAATTCGATGGATACAGACAGTAGTAACACAGCAGTCGTAATGATTTAGCAATTTTGATCTTTCGCTATATAAATTGTCATTGTGTCATATTCTGATAACGTGGGGCTTCTTATACGATTGTTTGTCCAATACAATTCCAAAGAGCCACTTAAGGTAGAGGTTTATTGCAAGGACGTAAAGGGAGGGATTAAGAAGGCCCCGTTGTTTCGTTGCGTGTCGTCTCTGGATTCCAACGCTACTGCATAGATGGTATTAACGAAAAGACGATTTCTTTTTGTTACCTGTTTTTTTTATTTATTTATTAAAGAAGGACAGACGTGGCAGCTTGGAATCTAAGACGCAGCGGGAAGAATGACTTCAAAAGAACGCATTTCGCGAGTTGGGTTAGCGTCCCTGCGCGTGTGATCGTAGACAGTCTATCGAACCTGGGTGTGGAAAGGATACCGAGGAGAAGATGAAGGAGAGGTAACGGTCAAACTTAAACTTAAAGAGTTTAAGACCGGGTAAAATTACAATGCCTTTCGGCAATATTTACATTCTTATCCCCTAAAAAGACGCAATGTCAAAAGAATGGTTAGCACTTTCATACTGCTATTAATTTATAGACTTTTGACACTCTCAGTAATGTTCATTATGGTTGCAACCTAAGGAAGGTTACTGAATAGAATAATCAAGCGGAAGTTGGTAATGAACGCTAATACTTAGGACAAGTAAACACATATAAGATTCGCCAGCGGCGCGTAGAAGAAGTAGCCAACTGCTAGAAGTGAGTCAAATGAATTCCACAATGAATCTCCAACTGTAGGATGTCTACAAACCGCCCCACGCGGTCAGATGTGGCACAAGGCCGAATTTAATGTGGGGTATCCTTGCCCGTAGACTCGGTCAAAAATTCCCCGTAGACCCCGTATAAAACGGGGCCGAGTAGCTGTCACCCGAGACGAGACTCTGCCCTTCGACATAGCCTCATCTGGGAATCCTCTCTGCCCGGAGGCAAGCGAGTTTGACCAGCACAGCTGGAGTCGAATCTCTGACTGCAGACCAACATACAGTATTTACTACTGTACTTATGTAAATGGGAACATAACTATTATCGTCCGTAGGTATGCTATAGCAATTATTTTAAAAGACGATGATTAGAATTCTAATAAAATCCAAACATATGAAAATAGTTTTACACATTTTCTTTATTCTTGAGAATTGAGAAAATATTAAATACTATTTATTTATGAGATTGCTTATTTACAAGAATAATTTTATATTCACAACATCATAAAAATAGGCTAATCGTAAAATTAAAATACAATAAAACTAAGACATTATTTAATTCGGTTTCGGTTTATTTTGTTTTACGGCAGATCAACCTCAATGGGTTATTTAATGCCGACAACATTTTTAGGATAGACTCGTATGAATAGAATATGTATTCTTTGGTTTAGATTGGTTTGGTTTATTTTGTTTTACGGCATATCAACCTCAATGGGTTATTTAATGTTGAAAAAAAAATTATTGCTGGCAATATTTTGTTTTATCAAAAATCTGTTTCTGGTAATATATTTCCTTCAAAATTGTATTGCTGGTAATAATTTTTTTCAAAAAAGTATTGCTGCTTAGCAATAAACTATTACATCCATTACATTCACTGACGTGCTAATACATTTAGGAAAGGTATGAATAGTTAACTATTTGCCCATAGCTGGGACCCTAACAGGTGCTACCACCCCGGGTTATAGTGGACCTGGGAACACCAGCAATTAAGAGGTGGTTCTACGCTCCTTAAAACCTCCTGATCAGAGGCCTTGCTGCTGGACGTAGTTTAACGTTTTACCCAGGACGCGTTATTTAATTAGAAATGTTTTAATTGCTTTCATGAATAAAATATATTATGGACATTAAAGTTTTAAGAAACATTTTTTCGATGAATAATGAATTTTTACAAGAATTGTTTTAATTTTGAAACTTTTTATTGAACTTTTAAATCTTTTAAAATTCTGTATTAATTTGTCATGGTTAGGTGATATTGTCATGAAGTAAAAACTATATTTACTAAACATAAATCGAAAAGCTTCTGAAAATTTAGTGACCATCAATATTTTAAAATGAATTTAAGTTTTTTTTTTAACATGTGCCGATTTTTGTACATGCGCGCTTCCATACACGAAAATAAGAACGGTAAATATAGCAAATCTAATATGAAATTACTTAAAATTCAATAAGACAATGTTTTCCTATTTTTAAATATTACTGAGTACTTAAAAAAATATAAAAACATGTGCGGAGGTTATATTCTTCAATTATTTTTCACAGATATAACCACAGTAGAATAAACATTAGATAAACTTCCATCTGTCATTCAAGCTGTCAACATGTCAACACCTTAATGTCAACACCTTAATAATATAAAGAAGATTTCGTCTGCATAATTTTTTAGCGATTCTGTGGCAGTAACTGTATATATATATATATATATATATATATATATATATATATATATATATATGGAAGGGTTGCTGAATGTTTTCAGCTTGTAAAAGGTGAAATTCAAAAGCAAATTTAGATAGTGGGTCGCTACCTTTTAAAAACGATCTTATGTTTGTGTGTGGATAGTTACATCCAAGGATTGGCTACAAATGAGCCTGCATTATGAAAAAAAGATATAATTGCAGCTAAAAAAGAAATAATTGCAGCTACGCCGCGTTAAAAATGCATTTCTACGATATTCTAAGCTTAACATAAGTAATATTTGTTTCAAATCAGATTAATTAAACTTTAAATCAGCTAATATTCCCCAAATAAAGTTTCAGAAAAGATATTCTTTTAATTGTGTAAGATTTTTTTAATAAAGAGAATTACATTCTGATGAAAGGTGGCTAAAAATGGCGCTAAAATCAACAATTTCAGCAATTTTAAAACGAAAACCCCTTTCAGTCAATTTAAACCAGTTTTGAAATAGAAGAAAGTATTTTGCTTATTGGAAATATTAAATATTAGCTTGTAATCAAAACTAAAATAACAGCTTTAAGAAATATTTTACATTTTTTTAAATTTATTAAACCTTAGGTATCGTGAATCTACAACTTATATAAATATTAAACGATACAAAAAAGAATTTCTTACATTTTCCTAAAATTAAAGAAGTGGGAATAAAAGATATAAAAAAAGAAGATTTTTCAAGACTTTTCAAAACTAATTATGTCAAAAATAATTCCATTTACTTGTGAATAAATTCTGAAAGTTTCATTTAAATTCCGACAATTGTCTGATTTTTGCAAGAATTTCCAAATCAATGTCTTTTACACCGTAAAAATACGCTTAAATTTCTCATACAAACTTATGGTCCTACGTTGATTCCAGATAAACATTTTTTTAACAAAAAACAAAGGATTAAAAAAAAAATGATATAAAAAAAATCACTTGTTCTTTCCTCTTAATAATAACACAAATATTTTAAGATATTGACGATAAAAGTCTGTTTTTATTAAGTTTTGGTCTTTTTTTCATAATGCAGGCTCATTTGTAGCCAATCCTTGGATGTAACTATCCACACACAAACATAAGATCATTTTTAAAAGGTAGCGACCCACTATCTAAATTTGCTTTTGAATTTCACCTTTTACAAGCTGAAAACATTCTAGCAACCCTTCCATATATATATATATATATATATATATATTAGGTACAGTTACTGCCACAGAATCGCTAAAAAATTAACATTGGTAAAAAAAAATGATGCAGACGAAATCTTCTTTATATTATTCAGAGGAAGGATCAAAGTATTTGTGAATATTTAATTGATTTTTTTTTTACCCCTTTTTAGAGCATTCGAAATTTTGATTAAAAATCTTGTTTTTCTTGCGTCCGCGGATGTATTTTAATTAGCATAGCAAATTTAAGCGTCTTTTTTTTGTCGTGAAAGACACATTAATTTGGAAATTCTTGCAAAATCAAATAATTGTCGAATTTTAATGAAACTTTCAGAACTTATTCACAAATGAATGGAATTATTTGTGCAATGTTTCTCCTTAGAAAATCTTGATAAAGTATATATATATATTATATATTTACATGTGTTTCTGCACTTAATTTTATGACAATTCGGGAAATTCAGTGTGTTAATTTTAGTGACTACATTAGTTAAAAGCAGATCTCTGTGGAGAATTTCAGTCGTAAATTTATTTTTGTTAAATTGGTCCCCGTCTTAGCGAAAATCTGCTCTAAATCGTAAAATAAAAAATGCAATAAAACTAAAGCATTATTTCATAAGAGAAGTTTTTAATTGCTTTTATGAATAATATATAAGGGCACTATTGTCTTAAGAAAAAATATCGATGGAATATAAATTTTAATAAGATTTGTTTTCATTTTTTTACAATTTTAATTAGAATAATTTATATATTAAATATTTTAAAATTCAGTTTCAATAGTTTAATTTTATTTAAGTAAAAATGCATTTACTAATCATATATCGTAAAGCTTATTACAATCTGACGACCCAGTGTATTTTTTAAAAAAATCCTGAATTGTTTTTGTATGTGTATAAACGTGTTGATTTTTATAGATACGGTGGCCCATACACGAAATTATCAACAAATAAGAGCGATAACTATAATAAATGTAGAGCCAAAATACTCTAAAATTTCAATAAAACAATATTTTCGTAATTTTTTAAGATTACTGAGTACTTAAAAGGTGTTCGCGTTATATTCCTCTATTTTTTTCGGTTAAAGTGTATAACATTAGATAAAAAATGTATTTGCAATCGAGCTGTCACTGAGCCGTGAAAAAGCTGTCAACAAACTACCGTGGTGTTAAAAATGCATTTCTGCGATATTTTATACTTAATAATTGTTTTAAATAAGATTAATTATACTTTAAATTAGCTAATATTCCTCAAATAAAGTTTCAGAAAAGTATATTTTAGTTTTGGAAGGTTTTTTTTAACAAATTAATTTACATTTTTATAACAGTTTGCTAAAAATGGCTCCAAATTCAAAAAAAAAAAAAACTTAGAAATAACCACCAAATCCAAAATTGATACATTTTTCGTAATAAAGCAAAAAATCGACAAATATTTACCAAAAAATCAGTGAATTATCCGATTCAAAAGACATTTTCAAGAATTATTCATTAGTGAATGCATATTTTAATGAATAGGTTATTTTATAAAAAAACTTTGGGGAAATATTTCATTTTGGGTATGCTTCACTGTCGCCCTTTTTCGATATCGCATGTGTACTGTTCACTTTCAGTGGTGTTCGTCTATTTTTTTTTTTTTTTTTTTTTTTACAGTTATATAAAAATAAATCACTGAAGCTATTATTTCAGTAAAAAACTTAGGCAATATCAAGTGTGAACATACGGAGTAATTCAACCCACATTTTATCAAAAACAATTCAATAAAAACTCAAAGAAGTTTTTTTTTGATAACTGGTGCTTGAAAAAAATAATAAAGCATGTTCTTTTCTTTCAGATTTGACAGAAAAAAATGTAAACTTAATATTTAATTTATTTGAAAAAAAAAAAAAGCAGCTTTTTTCTTCAGTGCATTTTTGAAAGTAACATTTTTACTGTTCGTCACAAGAGTTTATTTTATTAAATAGAGGCATGCTGGAAGATTAAAAAAATGTAGTTTAATGTCATCTTCCAGTGTGAATATCTTTAAAAATTATTTTATTTTTTTAGTTTAGCAAATGTTAGATTATTTTTGGTATGGATGTACAAAAAGGAAATAATTCTGCTATCTCGCGTTGACTGATTACTATTCAATATTGGAAGAGTATTATGATAGTCTAATTTCATATCTCCCGTTCAGTTAATATAAAAAAATTCATTATAATAAGTTTAAATAAAGCCTATAGAATAAAAAACATATTTTAAACTTTTAAGGTTAAAGAATATTTAGTTTTAAGCATAAATAACAAATTATTGATTATCGCACTGCTGGTCTTCCTTACTTCTTTAAGTTTTATTTTTACTTTTCCACGCGCTTTTTTGGACAGGGGTAGAATTACAGTTTTTTGAATTGTCCTTTGATCTCACAGGCTAGCGTGCATAAATAAAACGTTATTTTCATTTTGTGCCAAAAGGTAACCATTACTTTTAGAAAATTCAATTAATTAATCCTTAATAATTACAAATAAACTTCGAAACATCTTTAGGACAAATATTGGATTTAAAAGAGTTTTTAATTCGCTGCTTCATTAGTCGTATACAATAGCGAAACGATGAGTGACGAAACAAAGTAATAATGCTTTAAAAATACTTCAAAAGTTTATTTATATATGGAAATTAATTTTTCTTATGTACGGTTTAGCTTTAAACTATTATCTATCGAATAGAACCAAAATTTAAGTTAAAAGGCATTATTTAAAATATTTAAAATGTATTTCTCCTTTTTCTATAAAGTCTGTGGGGCTACGTATGTTTTACCATTGTAATTGAAAAAGCAGAAAATCTATTTGTTTGAAGATGACAGGATTATTAAAATTATTTTTATGTTGGAAGCAAAGAGAACAGAAAATAATAATTTACATTTACACACTTACCTTATTTCAAAGAGATGTGTGTTCTTACTGGATTTTGCAAAATAGTTACTTAGTTTGAAAGAATATATTTACACAACTAGCTAACAATTTTCTCTTCATAAAATCCTCTCGTTATTTCCGCCATTTCTCAATAGAAATGAATCCTGTTTTGCTGCACCTAAAAATAAAGCTAAAAAAAAATAAATAAATAAAAAACTTTTCTTAAGTTAGCATTCTTCGTTCCTGTCGGTGCCTTGAAAACGGTGTCAGTGCAATTTTTATACGCTAACTATATTCCCGGGTGGGATAATGAGAACCTCATTCAAATATATATATATATATATTTGGTTTTATATACAGGTCAAGGTTTGAGGAGTCTTGTGGTAATTTTTTTTTAAATTAGCTCCAAAAGTAGTTGCTTTGTACTTTAAATAAGGTAGAATTATTATACATGATTAAATAAAATGAGACATGATTTTTATTAAAAATTTTATTATGAAAAAAAAGAAAGAAAAAGCATTTTATGATTAAATTTTGCTCTTGCCAAAATATTTTAGTCTTGGGTACAGCAGCACAAAATTTTGGCATTTGCTGCAAAAGTTTCTAAAAATATTAGTTTGATAACTGATTCCATTCTTTTTTCGAGGTCTCCAAGAGCACTTTTTTCTTTTTTTTCACTTTTCTGTCAAATTCATCCCCCCAGATTCAAACTTTGAACTGTAGTATATATATATATATATATATATATATATATATGTATATATATATATATGTGTGTGTGTG
Source organism: Acanthosepion pharaonis (assembly GCA_903632075.3). Classification (NCBI taxonomy): domain Eukaryota; kingdom Metazoa; phylum Mollusca; class Cephalopoda; order Sepiida; family Sepiidae; genus Acanthosepion; species Acanthosepion pharaonis. The sequence continues at coordinate 1,010,594 of CAHIKZ030005292.1, read as the reverse complement.
TGTGTGTGTGTGTGTGTGTGTGTGTGTGTGTGTGTGTGTGTGTCTATATATAACAAAAATTTTGTCTTAGATAAAAAACAAGACACTGAAGATGACATTGTGCTAATGTCGAATGATCTCGGAATAAAATGAATATGCATCAACATGGTCATTTTCTTTCTTCCTTTAATAAAGATAATAAGAAACTTGTCCGTAAAGAAAAATCTCTCTCTCTCATATATATATATATATATATATATATATATATATATATATATATATAAAGAGATCTTGCCTTGAAAAAACGTTATCTTCCAGAATTGACTGCGGTTTTTTTTTGGGCGAAATACAATCTTACTTTCGATACGCGGACCCGAAAAAAGGGGGAAAAGGAAAAGAATAGGGAGAGTGTTTAAGGAGACAAGTAAATGATGAAAAGGAGAGATAGCAACGACATAGCTGGTAGAGGGGGGGTATCAACGGCCAATTCTCCGCCCTCACCAAATAGTGGGCTTGGGAGACATGCTTTCAATAAAATTAAGAACAACAGGAGAATCATAATGTGGCCTCGGGTTGCCCACCGGAGGTGACTGCAGGGACACCTATTCATGCGCGACATGGCACTACAAACACCCCGGTATTATACAATTGTTGATCAGAGCGGCCGTTCAAGACGCTACGCAAGAGTTAGGGCTCCTAACTACCAGTCGGACGCGCACGCATACACACGCGCACATATACAAAAAGGGAAAAATCAACCTAATACCATTAATGAGAGCATCCCAAGTAGAAAATAAATTAATTAAATTAAATTAGACTATAAATAACGAAAAAATGAGATAGACAACAGTCAATTAAAACCTCCTGTCGAATGTAATGGACTATTATAAAGGTGCGGAATATAGCATCAATCAGCAAAGCGAAAAATTTTATTTGTATTAATCCTATATATACATATATATATGGTGTATCAAAAATACTTTACAAACTTTTGGGGCGTGTTCTTCACACCAAAACAAGGACAAAAGTCCATATAAACATATGTCCACAAATCCTTCGTTTTTGAGTTATTAAATTTAAAGTAAATTACTGTAGATGGCGCTGTGTTGCTATGTAGACTAAGTTACATTTGCCATTCATGTACATTTTTGTCTAGTCTGTCTTCAGCTTTTAACGTGTGTTGTAGTGAGCTAACCGAGTGTTCCGTTTAACAATGGCAGGATATTCTTATCTTGAGCAGGTATATATAATTTTTGCATACGACCGCGCGAATGGTAATGGACACGAGGCTGCACGGCTGTGTCAGATTGCGTTTCCAGACCGAAGGCAGCCGAGTCATCCAACCTTTGCTGCTGTTCATCGTCGCGTTGCTGAGACAGCACAAACTATGGATGGCACCACAAACTATGGATCGAAGGAGACCGACATCCGCTTCTACGCTTGACCACGAGGAACACATTCTACAGGCTGTCAGGGGCGATCCAGGTATCAGCACAAGTCAAGTGGTCCTAGCATGTCGCACATCTGCTAGTACCGCATGGAGGGTACTTTAAAAGAAGCTCCTGTATCTCTATCATTTACAATGTGTGCAGGGTTTTTCTCCCTTTGATCACTCATCACGGGAGAAATTTTGCCGATGGTTTATTGCACAAACACCTGATATATATATATATATATATATATATATATATATATATATATATTGGTACCTCCAAAGATTTACTAAAAATGCGCATGCATGATGAAAAACTGACACATATTTAATAATAACAGAGTTTAATCGTCAAAATCTTTATGTTATTATTAAGAGGAAAGACCAAAAAATCATTTCATGAATACATGTTGTTTTATATATATATATATGAATTTTTCCGTATTTTATCTCTTCTGCAAACTGGTCGTTAAATCTATTGAAGAAATATGATTAACTGTTAGGAGATTCTCATGTCCTTTTTTTCTTTTTGTTTTTTCTTTTTTTTTTTTGTAATATGGTTTCATTTTTCTGTCGGAATTTAGGCAGTATTTTCTGGGTGGATTTTGTCTGCGTTTTCAAATGAAAAATAAGAGTATAAAAATATCTAAAAAGTTCGCAGAAGTGAGAGAGTAGAGAGAGAAAGAGAGAGAAGGAGAAAGGGGGAAGAGAGACGGGAAAGAGAAAGAGATAGTAGAGATAGAGAGAAAGAGATGGAAAGACGGGAAAATAATTGGAATACGAACGCTCCAAATTTAGTTTAGCAGCTTGCATGAATTATAAAAGTAAGACCTACGCAACAGCGACATAACCCAAATTTAAGTTCATATCTGTGTACGAAAGAGGAAGGAAGGAAGGAAAAAGAAAGAAAGAAAGAAAAAAACTTCAGTTTCTCTTTCTTATATACCGTTATTTGATATAACGTTCATAATAATAATACAGTAAACAAATACAGGAATGTCTTCTTTCATCCGCAGTTTTATCTTAAGACACTCGCTTTCCGACCATGAGATCCGGGTTCGAATCTCACCATGAACGATTTATCAGGAAATTAATTTCTTGATGATGTCGGCCTGCAGAGGCGATCCAAGCGTGCGGCAAATTTAGAAAATGCTTGTAAACGATACCACGGTTTGAGCCGAACCTTGTGTGTGAAATTGGGTCGACGGAACTATTTAGGAGCCGTCGATGGTTACGCTAGCACGAAGTGACAAGTCATCGTGACCGAGGGTTTGTTCTTGTCCAAATAATGAGCCCTCTCCCAGAAACTGTAAATAAGGTTATCTCAGTATAGTTGCAGTACAAACCACAGGCGGACTCTGTAGGTGTTGAACAGGCACAAGGATTGGCTGCAACACGGAGTGGCTAACAGAAAGGCATACTCGAAATATCCAGTCTCATTAGCTTAGGACGAAGGCGACAGAAATAAGCACCTAATTGAAACAGTAACGTAAGTTTATCGTTTCATCATTTATTTGTTCTTTGTTTAACGGCACATCAATTCCTTATGGGTCATTTAATGCTGAAATTTAATTGTCTTGGGAGCTTTGAAGTAATAAAAATATATCTTATTCTACTTTCACAACTGAATATATGATAGATGATAGCTTTTGTTTATATACATGTTTGCGTAGGCATAATTAGCAGAGGCGGTGATATGTATGTTTACGTTGTACTTTTGTTGAAGTTATATTTTGAAATACAGTATAATTTCTTCAAGAAATTGTATGGCATCGAATGCTGGACAATCTCCTCAAAGATGAAGAATAGACTTGAAGCAACAGAAATGTGATTCTACAGAAAGTTGCTGAGGATACCACGAGCCAAACATATGAGCAACGACAAGGTTTGGGAGAAAATGGAAACAAAAAGGAAACTTATACTTAACATTAGGAAGAAGCAGTGGAAATTTCTGGAACATGTAATGAGGAAGGAGGGCTTGGAAAATCTGATACTCACAGGACAGACTGAGGGACAGAAAGAAGCAGTACATAACATACTTGATAAGCTTGAATAAATGAATGGTGGAACAGGATTCGGGAGAAATAACAAAAAGATAAAATTTATTAAGAGCTACAAGACACAGGAAGTGGTTGAGGGCTGTGACCACCTACGTCCTGAAGGACACGGCACAAAGAAGAAGAAGAAGAATATATGGATTATTTCATGTTGGTTGCTTGATTATTTAATTTTGTTTAGAAGTATATCAACACCTTTATGGGTTATTTAATGCCGAAATCTAAATATTTTTAATGCAATTGTATGCCATCAACTACAGATAAAATGTATTGTTGCTCATTTTGCTAAAAAAAAATGTATTGTTACTACAGTGTAACCCGGATATAAGAGAGTTGTCAGGACCGGAGAAGAAGTCTATTATATCCGGGTTTCTCTTATATCCGGGTTTGATCTATTTTGTTTAGCTAAGTATGGGAACACTTTGGGACCAGAGAAAATCTCTCTTATATCCGGGTTTCTCTTATATCCGGGTTACATTGTATTATTTTATATAAAAATGTATAGGTGGTGTTTTTACTATAAAAATGTATTTTTATACTTTGTGTTGTTTTTGTTTGGGGATTCAGTACTTGCACATAGCTGGGACCCTAACAGGTGCTACCACCCCCAGTCAGGGTGGACCTGGGAACAACAGTAATTAAGAGGTTGTTCCACACTCCTAAAAACCTTCAATCTACAGATCGGAGGCCTTGCTGCCGGATGTAGTTTATCGTTATATCCAGGATTTCATCATTTATTTGTATACCAGCTAGTAATTCAATTCCCATTGATTGTTGTTTTTCGTTATATCAGGAATTCATAGTAGACTTCGACCTGGTGTAATGGTTAGTAGGCGTTTATTGCTTGATCTGTAACAACTGAGTATTGAGTTCGATCTTCGATACCCCTTACTTTCGGCCTTGTGTCGCTTAGTAAATCACTATATCAAGAATTCATGTTATAATTTGCTTTATTTATTTCCTCTTCTTCTTCTGTGTGCTGTGTCCCTTCAGGATATTGGCGATCATGGATCTCCACAATTTCCCGTCCTTCGTAGCTCTTAAAATGTTGATAAGCCGTAGAAACAAATTAAGGAATCTTGTTTTCAAGATGTCCGACGAGTGTCAAATTCTGTGAGCTCTCATTAAGTCCCAGAAATTTCAACTGATAATATCTGATTCTAATTCCAAAGTTTTTTGTTCCCATTTTCCTTAAAATTTCCTCATTAATCACATGCGCCGTCCATGATATTCTCAACATCCCTCTGTAGAACCACATTTCTGTTGCCTAAAGTCTCCTCTTCATTTTTAGGAAATTGTTGCGTATTCTGTCATATATGAGGATGGATATTAAATAGCATTTCAGCACTCTTCTTCGAGATGTTCCTGTATCTTGATATTTTGCTTAGCTTCTGGAAGGCATCTTGCCATATGTTACATCAACTATTAAAACAATATGACGATATTGAAATTTATATATTTACTGTCTGGATTTAAATTAGTAACCCACATTTTGTTGATGACCTGAGTTTCGACAGAAGGAAAGCAAATTTGAAGCAATAATGAAACTTGAAATTAGATAAAGAAGAATTTCGACTGTCCCTATAGCGCAGTGGATAGCGCGCTGGACTTCTAATCCAGAGGTCGTGGGTTCGAATCCCACTAGGGATAATTGCATTTTCTGTTTCCCTTAAGCTGTATTTTTATTCTTTTACAACGCAAAATATGCCTTGATATTACGATATTTCCAATTGAGACGAAATAATGTCTTCACAATAAGCGAAAAATTGTATTCTTCGTGTAATCTTATGTTTATTAACGAAATGAAGCCGGCTTTTCGGATGCTACCAGTGATGTCTGTGTATGTATGTGTGCTGATTCAGCAATTCGAATAAATATTAGTATTTCGCAAAGTACCTGCTTTCGGAAATCTCGAAAATCCGATTCAATACAGGCGGTTTGAATATTAATTCTCCGTAGGGAGAATGTTGGCTGAATTTAGAAAAACCAATCGCCATTTACTATATATAAAACGTGAGATGTCGGGTGTCCTATTGGCTCAGTTGGTTAGATCGTAGTGTACCTAACTATGTGTCGTGGGTTTGAGCTTTATGTTGTCTACGAAAAGAAAGCGGCGTTGTTATTTTCTTACAGTCGTTGTATACGTTTTTTTTTTTTTAAATATTATCACGTGACTCATGCTGTAATAAATCTGTAAAGTTTGAAAGTTTTGAATAATATCTCTTCCTAATGATTCTATTTGAAACAAAAGTGTTGAAACTTGACTAATGCACGGAATAATAATACAACACAAAATGTACTTAGAACAAAATGTATTGAAACAAGAAAGTGTACACAATATTTACATATAGTCTTTTGTATATTCTTGGGAAGACCGTTCCTGGAGAATGTGTTGACTTAGTCGCAGTCGGGCAGAGTCTCTGGATTGAATCTCTTGATTCCTCCCCGGTACCAACCATATTTATATGGTCGGTACTCCACTATGCAAATTAGGTGGATCCTACCACAACAAAAAGTAAACTCGGTTTTGGGAAGCTTAGCTCGAATTTATTGCAAACTGATTCTCATATTTAATATGATATTACTTGTACATATTTCATGCATTTTTTCAGAGAAGTGAACGCAACCAACTCGGGCAGAATTTGACCTCGTCACACCGATTCTGCTTTGCACATCGATAATCGGTAAACTACCCACACATCTTTGTCGTCTGGAGCGTCCACCAAAACAAATAAAAATGCATGAATTGTTGGAAAACCTGAAATATGGGATTAGCCACTGGGAATAAAATTTCAAATTAATTAGCTGGACATTAGTTTATTGATTATCTCAAATGCATGTCATCTTTATTTTTATTACTGAAAATTGCATGGATGAAGCGAGTAAACAAACACAATTGTCTTAACCTGTTTCCTGTGGATATATCCGCTCAAAATCTTATTACCGTTAACGGCGGTAAACGGATTTAACTCATGGCTTCGAAAAAACCTCTCCTTATGACAGGGATGTCCAAACTTTTTTCAAAGAGGACCGGATTTGATGATGTGAATATGCGTGATGGACAACCATTCTGATTTACATTCTTCGAACCATTAAAATGAAATGCTTATGAAAATTTTATTTCAAATGGAATATTTTCATTTCTTCACATGGATGACAAGTTTAAACAGTTCTTACCAAAATCGCTTAGCCTGTCATATCTGAAGACCATCTAAGATGAAGTAAAATATGTCTGGGAGAAAAGAACTTTTAGGAAGCTATAATATACCTCAGGTTAATCTTAATCTTTACAGATTATTGGTAATTAATGTTGTCTGTCAGCTTTTAAGTTAAAAACTTATGAATAACATCAACATTCACTTAGGAAGTAAAAAAAATAAATTGACACAAATCTAATTGTCCAAATATATTTATAATTGATTTTGACTAACACAAAACAAATTTAATTCACTAAGATTTTAGAATTTATTTATCTCAGATGACCAAAAGAAATAACTTGCCTGCAGTCATGTGAAGGATGATACTGAGATCTGGACTGCACTATGTAGGCCAGGTCTGTTCAAAGGCGGTGATTTTAGAAATTGGCAGGTAAAGGCCAAAGTCAGTGTCACACTGCCAGAGGGCGGCCACACAATGCTGTTTCCATCTTTTGTTAAAATATGAAATTGCATAACTTAGGTGTGTACTTTACCTACTCTCATTGACAATACTGACGGCCCGTAAATGATACATTCTACCACAGAGGATGGAGGCCATATGAAATTTGATCGCGGGCTGTAATTGGCCCACGGGCCGGACAATGGACATGCCCGTCTGATATAAGAAATTTAAGCAGAGAGAAAGCGGACGCTGCGTTGGACTCTTGATTAATTTTTGAATTTCGAAAATAACTTTGGTACATTTTGATTTGGGTTAAAACAGCAGCGTTTATTTTTCATCCAAAACCAATAAAAGGGTCACCCTCCAAATTCCGAGAAGCGTATTTGGAGCCTATCTGTAGGTTATTTAAGATGTGGGGGTGCTTGGATTTGATTTTCGGAGTCGTCGAACAACTGGTGCAGGGATGCATGTCGGCCCGACCCAGAAAGAAAACAACGCACAAGTAATTTAACAACCACCAAACGAGAATTGAAAAGAACATGAAGGTCGTTCCCAAACCAAGGAAAAAAAAATTCGGCTGGTGTGCTTGATCTATTCTTCGCTGTTACCAAGAACTTTGCTTCGAAAACTGCGCCAAATTATTCTTTGAAAACTATTCTGAGAAGTATTTCTCTTTTTCTCCACTTTATGTAGTTTTCTTTTCTAAGGACCCTCCTATGCAGAATATTAATTGTAAAAAGGCATATTTTATTTTCACTGATAATTTTTACATACATGTTATTGGCTTTCATTTGGCCCACAATTTTATGTATCAAGAATAACTAAATTTCGTGTTTTTAAACTCGACTCGTGTCGTCTGCCTTTGTTGCGTGGCCATATAACTTATCTCAAACATTTGTTTGAACAATTTTTTTCGTAGGGTGTTTTTTACAAAATGATGCGAGAAGCGTCTTTTTTAATGGATAATTAACATCATTGCGGGAATGACAATTGAACTTAATTAGGCAGTGAAAGGGTTAAAAAAAAAAGATGGCAACAGAAAGAACACTTATACTCAAAATCAGGGAATGACAGCCGAATTTCCTTGAACACCTAATGATGAAATAGGGCTCGTTAAACTTAAACGTCATATTGAGAGCAAGAGTTGCATCGCGACGTGATGTAATGGCTAGCAAGCTTGTCTTGTTAGATCAGTTATGACTGAGTGATGAGTTCGATCCTCACTAAGTGACCCATACTTTCAGCCTTGTGCCATAACTAAGCTACGCTTAGTAAATCGTCATATTGGGAGCAAGAGAGAGAAGGCAAGGCATCAAGCCACTTACTTGACGAACTTATGGGAATGAATGGCAGAAAAACAGTAACATAGGAAAGCTGCCAAGTATGAGAGAAAGCTGTGGAGAACCATGATCCCGAAAAAGTAAACTGAAATTGAAGGATCCTTTTTTTTTTCTTTGATTTTGCGTTAGATAAAAAGATTCTTAATCATTATCACCATTTTGGTTTGTAATTCTTTTATTTAAAATTGAGTTTCCATTTAACACAACTACTCAGCAACCAAAACAAATTTAAATATCTGGGAAGTATTTTAGCAGAGGACGGAAAGTGCGAAATTGAAATTCGAAGACGATTCAGGATAGCCAAAAATGCCTTCCAAAAGCTAAGCAAAGTATTAAGAAACAGGGAAAAAAATTCATTAGAAACAAAGAACACTGAACTGTTATGTAACATCAGTCTTCCTATACGGCAGTAAATGCTGAACAATCTCCACACAGATTAAGAAGAAACGTAATGGCTTTCTATAGAAGGATGCTATGGACTGAACATGTGAACATAGCGAAGTTTTAGAGAAAATGGAAACAAAAGCGACACTTATATTTAAAACCAAGTTGAAATTTCTAGGACACATAATGAGGAAAGAGTGCTTGGAAATTTTGATACACAATTGGCAGATTGAAGGTAAGAGGAAAAGAAGAAAACAACGCATAACCTACTTAGCGGGCATGAGTAAATGGATGGCGGAACAAGGTTTAAGAGATATAATAAAAAGACAAAATTTATAAAGAGCTACAGAGGGCAGGAAATTGTGGAGAGCCATTATAGCCAAAGTCGTGAAGGGGTGCGGCACATAGAAAAAATAGTAGTTGGTAGTCTTCCGTTAGGAAATTTCGAGGAATTTTTTTTATCTGTTCTGGAACATGATACATCTACTGACACCGCCTGACGTTCTTGAGTTGTATCGCATTTCAAATCGAGAACTGTAGCTATGTGCCTTTTTCTGTACTATAGATACTAGCTTGACACACACATATATATATATATATATTAATAAAATCTGAAGCGTAAGAGATTAATAGAAAATGGCTAGACTCATGGTTAAAATAGCCATTTCCAAGCAGGATCAAATGTCGGTGTACGAGCTCAAATCATAAACCACATGTTGGTATTTTAAGTCGGTATAGACCCTTAAGATTAGAAGAACACCGACATCTGATCCTAATCATATGAGCAGACGTAAGTGTTTTAAGCTGTCTGACTTTCTTAAATTCGTCGTGATATGCTGATATGCAGAGGTTTGGTAGGAGAGAGTCAGGGTTTTCGCTGGCGAATGGAAGATCTGATCCGTTGTTCTGTCGTGACCGAAGTAAAAGTTTACCTAGGCGTCGTCACCTACCTATCACCAGACTGCGTAAGCCAATCTTATAATAAGCAACCAAATATATTGGAAACAAAATTTCACTTTTCATTTTTCAGCATGCTGGTATCTTTCACCACCGCCAACGAGAATCGAAAACTCCACCCTGGGTGATTTATTCGGCCAGGGAAAGACTGCGAGAGATACCCGAGGTATATTTATACTTGCTTACACCTAATTATTGTCGTGGTTGTTTAACGTTGCCCGAATTTCTTATGTGAAGATTTTTTTTAGCAGGTTTTTCTTTCGTCTTATTTTAATTGCTTGTTTACACTTCGAAGTCATAAGAAACATAATTATTGTCGATGTTGGATTTCTTAGATGACTATTTGGGACTTATCTTTTTGTTTGTTTGGTGGCATATCAACTCCTCATGGGTCATTTAACTTCCTTGGGAGCATTAGTGATTTCTTTTACAAAAATGTATTGCTGGTAATATTTTTTCTTTTTCATAAATGTATTGCTGTTATTTTTACTATAAAAATCTATTTCTGTACTTTCATAGTGTTTTGACCCCAGGCTGGGGTGTAATTACTTGTCCAAAGCTGGAACCCTAACAGGTGCTACCACCCCAGATCAGGTAGGACCTGGGAAGAACAGCAATTAAGAGGTGGTTCCACACTCCTCAAAACCTTTAAATCAGAGGCCTTGCTACTGGATGTAGTTTATCGTCATACTCAGGACGTTGGGACTTATTGCTCCTACTAAATATTTACTGGATGCTAGATTTACAAAGCTGTGTAAACACACACACACACACAAACACAAACACAGGGTAATAATGGGTATAACTATAAAATATATCTGGCAGCAAAATCGATGATCAAAAGATTGGTTTTGACGAGTGTGTAACCATCTTAATTACTATTGTTCACAGGTCCACCCTGACCCGATGTGGTAGCACCTGTTAGGGTCCCAGCTATGAGGAAATAGTGTTTTGAATTTTGTTTCGTGACTCACTCAGAAAGTGTAAAATATATTATGTTAAAAATACCAGGAATTTATTCATAAAAAAATGACCAGTAGTAATATATTTTATAATAAAATTACCAAATTAAAATTACAAAATTAAGTTGTAATACATTTTTATAGCAAAACCACAATCAATACAGTACTAAATTATAAAAATAAATTTTTATAGTAAAATTAGCAGCAATAGATTTCATCATCTATGAACTTTATATCTAAAAATACATATGCTTGTCCTGAAAACATAAAATTATATACAAAATATCTGTAATAGAAGCCATAACATTGCGAAAAAAATATTTAGGTTTCGACATTAAATAACCCATACAGGTATTGATATTCCGCTAAGCAAGAAACAACAGAACACACACACACACACACACACACACACACACCCACACACACACAAATATATATATATATATATATATATATATATATATATATATATATATATATATATATATATATATATGTATGTGTGTGTGTGTGTTGTGTGTGTGTGTGTGAAGAAATATAGTTTTGGGGTATGCTATATTTATGGGATAAATTGCTCAATATCAGAGATAGAGCGTATGTAAATATAAAATATGAAAATGGGCTTTAAAGTCAGAACTCAGAGGCGACAGACTGTTATATGCTTAACGCAATCGCCAGGCCTGATATATATATATACAGCGTGCGATGAGTAAATTATCGTCATTTTATATTTTAATTTTGCACACGCGTGTTGTTTGTTTTTGCTTTTGTCGACTTCACACTATAGGAGGGTCAGTTGAGCAGCATCTGTGAAAAAAGAGCACCATAAGGCAATTCATCCCGCCAAACATTTGGTAACAGCATGCTGTACTGCTTGGCATTCGCGCCGGAATTCCAATATAAACATTTTAGAGTGTTTGGGTGTCAATCTGAGGATAGTTCAGAGTTGGGTTAGTCTAATGGTGATTACGAAGGTACGGCAGCTTGGAAAACTCATTCTGGTCGTTTCGAAAAGAAAAGAACTCCTACATTTGTTGGTTATTATAACACGTGCTAGAGACAACGATCTTTTCAAGTCAATCAGGTCCATATTCAGGGACACGGAAGTGCCCGAGTTTCTTAGGCAGGTAGTACATGAAGACATTCGGTATTTCTCGTACAAGATCAGAAAGGGCTAATTTTTATCCAAAGCTATGAAGGATAAGAGGAAATACCGCGCTACGAAGCTTTTGTATAAACTCAAGCATCCCCCCCAACCAAACATGCTTTGGTTTTTCCACAAATGGGAAAAATTTCTGCCAGGATAAGATGGTGAACCCACAGAACAACCATTGGCCTTTGCTGTGTCTCCAAAAGATGTACCAAGTGTGATGAAAACCAAATATCCAGTCAACATCATGGTGTTTGGAGTGGCGACGTTATGCCTCTAGTCATCTTCCCAGAGGGACTCACACTCAACACAAGGGTCTACATCAAATGCCTTAAGGAGGTAGTGGTGATCTGGGTCAAAAGGGTGACTGCCGGAAGACCCTATGTCTGGTAACAGGTCTCTGCACCATGCCACACAAGAAGGAGAATCCAGTCATGACTGTCAGACAATTTCTGCGACCACATCACCCCTTACATCTGTCCACCGAACTCCCCAAACTGCAACCCCCTTGATTATAACGCGTGCTAGAGATCAACAAAACTCCTTGTAATACCAAAGATGAACTGAAGGCAAGGATTATGGCAGTATTCACCAACTTAAACAAGGAGACCGCCCAGAAGAGTTGCAGGAGATTTCAACGTCGTCTGGTGACCATGTTTGAAGCCAATGGCGATTTTATTGAATAAATGTACTTTTTAGTATTTCAAGATGTTTTTGTGCAATTTTGGTCGATATATTTTTAAAATGAGATATCAGAGTTATTTTCATTTTTGCATAATTTAGACGACAATTTATTCATTGCTTCCTCTATATACAATAAACTCTTCGGTCGCCTGAGTTATATGAGGGTCAAGCAGATTATTTTATAGAAACGGACAGACTGTTCTTGAGCAGAACCAGCCACTCTTTGCGGAAGAACCGAATATTGGTATTTGGCACTCGCTTCTTTGCAAGCCTAGAATCTTTTGGTCTATTTCGCACCAGCAAACTAGTTGCGTCACGTTATGCAATGCCATGCATTATGTTTAGGCTATCTGGTGAGTAACCATGACGAAATACCGAATATAGAGAGAATTTGTGCGACAAGATCTCCAAACGAAGTTCCTTGAGTTTTCTGTCTCCTAGGCTGGTTGCAATCCAAGGTTAAAGAGCCCAGGCTTCTCAACTATTTAACCTGTTACGGGGATGTTGGTAGGTTTAGATGGAAAATACGTGCCCACTGGTATTGTTTTTCCTGTAACAATTATTGCGGACTCGCATGTGAGTCCAAGTAATAAATGAGTAACACAAAACAGTATAAAACAAACGAAATTCCATGTATTAACAAAATAGTTACAATTACAAGAGAGGAAGAAAACATTTAAATTAGAGAATATGTTTTAGTGTGTCTGAAATTCTTGTCAGCCTACGTGACGACCACGTCTACAGCTGAGTTGTAAAAGATGAAAAAAGATTGGTTTGGTTTATTTTGTTTTACGGCATATCAACACTTCAATGGGCTATTTATTGCCGACAAAATTTTTAGGATAGGTTCGTATGAATAGAATATGAATTCTTTGTAAGTAATCATTTTGTAGATCACGTTTCATTGACGTATTTTTGCAAAGAGGGTTTTTATCGAGAGTTAAATTTATTGCTCGTAATATTTTTTCCATTGATTGGTAATATTTTTTTTCCAAAATGTATCGCTGGTACTATTTTTTTTTTAAATGTATTGCTGGTAATAATTTTTTTCAAAAATATATTGCTTTTATTTTTGCTATAACACTTTCATTGTGTTTTGACCCCAGTTTGAGGGTCAACTATTTACCCATACCTGAGATCCTAACAGGTGCTACCATCCCGAATCAGGCTGGACCTGGGAACAACAGCAATTAAGAAGTGGTTCCACGCTCTTCAAAACCTTCTGATCAGAGATCTTGCTGCCGAATGTAGTTTATCGTCATACCCAGGACAAGAGGAAACAGTTGATAGGGAGAAAAATTCCACGCTTTTATATATAGCTTAAGGAGTATCCCCTAGCGACTTTTTTTTTTTTTTTAGGAAATTCACGTAGGATAACCCACACACCGCTTGCTAGAGTGAGACGAAGAGATAGATTCATATCTTTCCCAAATGTATATGCGCATTAGTAAATGTAACGATCTCGACTGGAATTAGAACTCGACATTCTTTGTGCCTGTATGTGTGCGTGTGCGTGTGTGTGTAACGAAAAACACTCTACGAAAAACAAACTAATTTATTCTCAACTAGCTTATCGGGTGACATTTAAGCTATCTCTGGCGGAGGGATCTTGATTGGGCTTTCATCAAAATAGGTAGGGAGGAGTAAATGCGAGTTCAACGATAATTCTCCTGTCGCCACTTTAACTTGATGTACGTAGGTCCTTACTTTCCGTACAAACAGATATTTTTATTTCATGGGTGACTTTCTCTGGATTTCGCAATTAATTTCAGTGATACGAAAATTTATTTCCAACTTATAAAAATTGGTATCGTACAAAAAAATCGTCGCAAAAAAAAAAAAAAAATATCACGTAAAAAATCGCCGAAAACAATCGCAGTAATGAAAAGTTGGGAATCTAAATTTTCAGGATTGCGGGTTCGAATCCGGCCAGGAACGTTTTTAATTTGGTCACAGAGTCGATTCCAAAACTGTTCCAAAATTTGGTCACAGAGCCTGATTCCAAAACTGTATGATATGCTGGGCTACGGTTCTAGGAGTAAAGTCGAAAAAGTCTGACTCAGTGATACACTGGCATTCGCATTTATTATATAGTTTTGCGCGATCAACACTCATAACTAGCACATGTAACCTTCAAAAAACTAGAGCGCAATTAAAGTTGAACACTTTGTAAGTCGACTTGCGTCGATTTATGAGCACAGCTATTGTTTATTTCCTGTTTGCGAAGAATTCCCCTCGCCTACTTGTCCCTAATTCTTCCATTATCAATTGTTATTTTTCTTTTGCGAAAAAAAAAAAATATCTTGCTTCTTCGTATTTTTCCTTTATTTTCCAAAGAAACCTTGCTTTCACGTTCTGTTTTATGCAGCAGCAAACTACTTTTTCAAGAATTTCTACCCAAGTAAGGCAATAAAGCCACTAAGACACAAGGCGTAACAGAGTGTGAAAGAATATGAGAAAAACATTATTAAAAGGGGAAAACAATAAAAGAACAAGAATTAAGAAGACAGAAGATAACGATCGACATTGCAATTTAAATTTCTGAAGATTAAACTCGACTGGAAAGCAAAAAACCGGAAGCGAGTTCCACGGGCAGGAAGTGTGAGAAAAGAAACTGTTAGCATAGAATTTACGGTTACATGTAGCAATTTCTATTTTAAAAACCTCGCTTTCAATCTAGTTCTGTACTAGAGGAAAGCAACATTTATTCTGTATTAAATACAGAAATGTAGTACAAGATCCAAAGGCGGCATGGGGGGAAGGCTAGCATTCTTCTGTCTTATGATTAAACTTAGCTAGCCGCAGTCACTGACCCAAACATACCACAAGTATTCCTTACACCAAAACAACACATTCTCACTTACAATTCTTACTACAGACACCATAATACCTCAGAATCTCTATGAAGTCCACTCTTGTTTCCATCTATACATTTTTTTGTCTCTGGGGCGAAGGGGGATAAAAAAAAACAACAAAGAGGAAAGCTAATCATAACAATTACCACGGAAATATTTATAGAAAAGATACAGGGAAGCTACGTTACGCCGGCGGGAAAGCGATTGAGGCCGAGATGTCAGGTCAGGACCGATAACGTTGCAGATTCTTCTTTGCATCACGTTATGTATAGCTATTTACTAAGTTTAGTCTTCGAGTAAATATGAAGAAATACTTAAATATATCTGAATTTTTTCATTCCTATTTAAGAAAAATGATGCATCTGAATAAAAAAAAAATATGTAGAAATCATTAGTTGTCGAAAAATGAAGGCTGGTCAAAAATAGTCATTTATGCTTTTTTTTTATTTATGTATAGTAAAATTAAGATTATCTGGGGTCCCCTAGACAATCTAAGACTGTTATTTGGTGTAACTAAAATTAAAGCAATATTAGCGATCTTAAGAAGCTGAAATCTTTGAAAATCTACAGTCTTCTCCCGAATATTTCCCGAGGTTATAGCATTCAAGGGAGATCAATCAATTTTCTTTTTAAATGTCATATTTCTTCCGGATGTATGGCAATTATGCCTTTCCAGAGAGAGAGAGAGAGAGAGAGAGAGAGAATCTGAGAAAATACTGAAAATTTTGTTTCGCCTTACTTGGAAAAAATAACAAAAATGATAATAAAATAAAAATTTAATTAAAAATTATGAAAAAAATCTTAAGTGGTTGAAAAGTTACAACCAGTCAAAAAATCAGTCAGTCGTTCAAGTCTGAACCGACTGTTCGGTTAAACTCTCTTCCTACGGGCGGGAGGAACCCGAAGGAGGCTACGCCGAAGGGTGGAGTCTCCTTTGGGGAGGTAAAACGGCCCTGAACCCGTTTATACGGGTTCAAATGGGCTATTTTTGGCCGAGCCTAATGGCTCAGAAATGCCCACGTTAAAAAGGCCTTGTGCCACATGACACCCTCGTGGGGGGGTGACTGAATATCACCAGTCAAAAACGGGCGATTTGCCGAATATTTGTTTTAATATCAATGTTAAAATATAGATCAAGTAGATTTGGTCATACAGAAGGGGCGTAGAAACTAATCTCTTCAATGAAATACGTGACCTGATGAAGATATGATAAATAGCTTTATCTACTATTTTCAGGTTTTATGTTATTAAAGACAAATGAAAAATATTCCGACGTAATTTGAAAGGCTTAAATTCAGATTATAAATAGTTGTTTTTGCATGTTGCTTATTTGTTGTTGTTTTATATCCTAGATTCAACTAAATCCCGTTCCTAGTTTATGTTGGTGCAACCACCAACATCTCCCGAAGTCCAATTCTGGAGTTGTTGGCTTTCTTGCTACTCTCTCGGATAGACTTCGTAACTCCTAGATATTTAAAATTTCCAATGTAATAACTACTATGAAACCTACTTTGGTATCTCTTAGGGTGAACCCAATAAACACTGGGGACACCACCAGTTAATTCTTAGATCAAGTTTCCTGATAGGCCTTAAATTAGTTTCAGACGTCTGATATTTCCTGACCTGAGTCATATAGTACACGTTCTTAAGGTGTGTGCTAGGCTTGTTCAAAATAAAAGTGCCGCTTGTTAAAGAGTGAATCTATTAAAAATAAGGAAGATTAAAAATTAACACATTAAAAAAAATAACATTTCATAAAAATGAGAGAGGTACCTATAATTATTAGGTACCTATTTTATTTATGAAATTTTCTGGTATTAGTTTTAATTATTAATTTTTATATTACCTCAGTTTGGGTTTTTTTTTCATAACTGAGATATAAAAATTAATAATAAATAAAAATAATACCATAAAATTTCATAAGAGAGGTACGTAAAAATTAGGTACCTCTCTTATGAAATTTTACCTCACTCTCAGTTATGAAATTTTAAATTTATTTTATTGTTAGTATTTTAAATTTTATCTTTTCCAGAAATCATCTTCAAACGTAAGGCTATAAAGCTAAAAAGTTTGAAACAAAGGAAAGAGTTCCGAACTTATCTGTGATTTCAATCCTTCTATATGGCAATGAATGCTGGACAATTTCCGCACAGATGAAAAGGAGATTTGAGACAACGGAGATGTTGTTCTACAGAAGAATACTGAGAATGCCATAAACAGAACATGTGAGCAATGAGGAAGTTTTAAGGAAAATAGAAAAAAAAACCCCAAAAAACAGACGCTTACACTTAGAGTCAGATAGAGACGGTTGACATTTTCTGGGCATATGATGCTGAAACAAGGCTTGTAGAATATGACACTCACAAACTGAAATCCAAAAAAGAAAAAAAAATGAAAAGCTTCTTCATTCAGTTAGGATAACGCTCGAGAGCATTTTTGGTGAGCAGGTGAAATATTTTACAGTTCATCTGGGAGACATTCATTTTCCACTGCTTCAGCTTGATAGTTATTACGGACATTATAGAATTAATTTCATGATTAATTTTTACGGAAAAATATCTGCGTTTTTAAGGAGATTTTTTCCAACCTGCCTATTTGTCTGATATTTTTATTTCAAAAGAAATAAAAAATATCAAATTTTAACAAATGTCAGTAACTAGGAGCTTCGAACTGTTGTACCCCTGAAAACACTCATGGAAGAGGAAAATCCTGTGGGTTTTGAGTCAAGTCGATTCTATCACAAATTCTAAGAGAAGCATCATAATTTATACAGTGGATTGCATTAGCACTGATTCCTATTTAATATATACCGCCCAATATACCAAACATGACTTGATTTAAATGAGTTGCACAGGGGAAAAATTAAATAAAAGATTCAATGGACACAGATATGATGTTAGACCCAACAATGTGACATTAAATGAACTTGTAGAACATTTTATTACAAACGACTGTAATTTCGACAAGTATCTTAAGGTGAACATTTTGAAAACATGTCCAGAATTTACCAACCTTTCGACCCTTAAAACGCATGAAAATAGTTACGCATGCAAATTACTAACTTCCCGTCCAGAGGAAACAGAAAAACAGGAGAGTTCCATAAGATTTATACTAAGCAGTTAATTAATTTCTCTACGTAATTAATCAACTAACAGGAAATTCCAAGATGCACCATCATATTAAGTACGTTTTAGTTGCATGCCTTCACGCAGGCGGCGTTTCATTTGTTTTGACACGTTCATTACCAGTAGAGCAGTATTTTTTATTACGTGACAAGCAATTCATTTTCTTTTTTAAGTCCTCCTAAGTCACACAAGGATTGGTTTCCTGATGAGCCCTCCTCTGGTTAAGATAGACTCTTCCAAATGTACGTCGTTAATGTGAGTAAGTGTGGTTCTCGGCCTGTTTCCAGCTTCTGCTTTTGTGATGATCCAAGTCGAGATTCTCAACTTCCCAGTTTCTTTTGGCCCGCCATTTTTATTTCGACTGGGTCAGTTTCTGAACTTTCCAGTGCCCATAATTTTTTATCCTTTCTTTCTCCCTTAGTGGGAGAGCCTCTTGATTTTGTTGGAAGACAGAAGACATAGCGGTCTCTCTTATTTTTATGGGGTGGACTAACTAACATCATTCCTTCTTTAACGGGGGTCATCAGCACCCCATCATTTCATGGATAATATATATATATATATATATATATATATATATATATATATATATATAAAAAGTGAACATAGAAGTCAACACTTAGAGGCGACAGTCTGTTTCATGCTATATGCAATCGTGTGGCCTGACGATTGCATATAGCATGAAACAGACTGTCGCCTCTATGTTGACTCTATCTCTGATATTGAGCACTTTATCCCTGATAAATATTTATCCCATAAATATAGCACACCTTAAGACTATATTTCTTTATATATATATATATATATATATATATATATATATATATATATATATTCAAATATATTGATATAATAGGAAAGAACCGTTAGATTGATGATCCGAAGTTCTTTTTTTAGTATTTTTTTTTTTTATTTTCAAAAAACAGTGCTCGATACACAAGTAGAGCCTAGTTTACGGTTTATTTAAAAAATATGATTCCATCGCTACACAGGAATTACCATATTTCAAAAACATAAGCTAAAAACTTCCAATTCAGTTATAGAAATTAAATTAAAGTAAAGTATCTAGTTCTGTTTTATTTTCAAGCTAATTTTGGAAAGATTCCAAAATTCATTTCTGTTTTTGAAACATGGTAATTCCTGAGTAGCAATGGAATCATATTTTTTTTTAAATAACTATATATATATATATATATATATATATATATATATATACAATTGTACATAATGGGATTTCTAACTCATGTGCTTCTTTTTTCACAGTAGGTGCCCAGTATGTGTGAAGTATTTTGTTGTATAAAGGAGCGAATGGCGACGGATGAATTCTTATAGTGAATGAGTATATTGTAATGAATTAATGGGTCGTTAATCCGATTAGGTAGGTATGAGATTGCTAGTGATGACCGACCTTGACCATACCCCACCCTTTTTTCGGCCTTGTGCCACAATTATTGTATCAGTAATAAATCTTAGACAAGCAATGTCTGTACAACTCTTCTATTCGATTTACATATTTTTATATTTGAATATTTTTAAAAAATATAACTTGAAGAAGACATACAAGCTGTCGAAACATTGTTTAACTTTGTCAAACTATAACAATAATAATAATAATAATAATAATAAAATTCCCTAAAAATATAATTCCCTGAAAGAATGATGAAGGAACTTAAAGTAGTTTTTTGCTGAGAGAGATTTTTAAAAATCCGTGTGCATGAAAATGAGTTATATTATAGATATTTTGTTGTTTTTTCACTTTATGAATTAAATAAACTTTATAAATCTATATCAGCATACAACGGACTTTGCAGAATTGTCTTAAAGAATTAATTCCGTGGAGGACCACAAAACGGACCCAAATCACCTAAAAACATCAAAATGCTAAATGTGTTCTTTAAGAAAGTTAAAGCCGAAAATAAGCGTATATACTTTTATTTTTTTCAGTTGTTGACTTTCCCTAAAAACTTTGTTTTCTCTGCATTTTTTTTCAGCGACTGCCAACGCAACAAGGGAAATTCTTGCCTGTTTTTCCCATCGAGTATCAACTGACAATCTATAATCTCAATTTCACAGACCTATTTACTGACTGAAATACTTGCGTATATTTAGCGACCGGATAAATGCCAGGAAGTCGTAAATTGAATGCGCAAGACAAACAAGTTCTTCTTACTTAACAGATGCCATCGGAACGTAACCCTTCCTTTCTGCTAAATATTTCATTTTGTACCAAGTTAAATTAAACTTACGAAAAAAAAAAAAAAAAAAAAAATGGCGAACAGGCAGTGCAATGGTCAGGGTCAGCGCTAGGGTCTCGCCGTCCCCCAACTTTGATACGACCGGGTCCTCCATTCTATTACATGTCGATTTCAGAATTCCCAACCTGGGGGCCACAAACCCACAAAAGAAAAGTGAGGGCGCTTTTTTAAATTATCAAAAATCAGGGAATTATCCAATTTAACTGAAAATTTCAGTACATATTCATTAATTATTTACTTTTATAATGAATAGTTTTTTATTTTAAAAAAAAATCTGAGAAAATGTTATTCTTTTTGTAATAACCATCAATATTTTCATAACTAAACTTTATTCGAAAAAAAATGTTTAAGTCGCAGTTTTTTTACATTTCCATAAAAATTAATCGCCGACACATTTCCGCTGAAAAAAGTTTTACAAAGATTCCAACACAACACAAATGGGATTGTCTTAAAATTTGTTTTAAAAACAGTATTTCAGTTTTTGGGAAAATTTTTCATTTGTTGAGATCTTTAAACATTTTTGTTTTTTTTAAGCGATCATTTTCTCGTTTTTATCTTTCTAGAAATGTAAAAAATAGTGAGTAGAAATTTTATATTAATTACTAGCTGTGTACTTTTATTAGTATTACTGTTAGTAAAAAAAAAAATCAGTGATCCTCCTTAGTGGATGATCTAGGAATAAAAAATGATTTTACCGAGATATTTTACTCCCTTCATTGATTTTGAAAAATTGTTCAAAAAGAAAATTACAATTAAAAAAAATAAGCGCTACTGAAATTAGCACTTCTGGAAGCCCCCACCTCCCCAGTAGGCATGGGGCCCCCACACGGTTGAGAGCTTCGAAGTAGTAAGCACCAGTCCTGTCGATTATTATAGATTGACGATATAACTTAGGTAGAAAAAAAGTAAAACGTCAAACAAAAACGGTGCTGAAAGTAGCCCTTTTGGGGCTTCAACCTCGTCGGGGATTCTTGCGTAGTACGCAACCCACCGGCCATGCAAATACACGATGTATATTATTAGTTGATGACTTACAATATACGTCAGTTTAAAAATAATTTTTAGAAAAGGCGTATGGTCATAAAACAGCGCAGAAAAAATGACAGAAGCCACAGCGGGGCCTCCAAAACGCGCGTGTCCCGAGGTGGGATTTTCGGGGGTAAGACCCGCCGGTCCTGGCAATGGTTATCTGAGAGGGAAATGGGATCGACGAATCAACACCCAACCTAATCTGTTGCATTCACTTTCTCACAAATACTCTTGGGAAAGCAGGGATTCATCCATTATCCCCCGCTCAAGCTATGAGAGTCTGAGTATATCTGTTCTAAATTCAAAACCATGCAAAAGGCAATGGGAAACCACTCCACTATCTTTCCAAAGAGTCATAACAATTAAGCCATAATAAAAAAAAATGAATCTATGGAGAGTTATAATCGCCTAAATTTTGATAAAACATGACGTTAAAATAATAAAAAAAGACTAAAGGCACTTGACCTAGAACGTGTGTTAAGGGATCTCATAGATCATTTATAGTATCGTGTGTTCGATTGAACTGGGTGCCTCAGTATCATTGTGGCAAACAAATACAAATTTGGTAGCTATCTGTAGTTTTCCATCTGATCTGATTTGTTTTCGCGTCGCCGTGTATCAGTTTGCGAATAGAAATTTAGGATTTTTACTACTTACCCAAATCGCTCGAAGACTGCAGGTAGAAAATTTACCATACCTTGATTTTTGGCGCGACAAGTGTACAAACCATCAGATATGTTCCTTCCACCCTCGATGTGTTATAAGTAGAGATCTGCTAAAATAAACTTATGCCAACGAATATCTAAATATCTTAAACATACTATATATATATATATATATATATATATATATATATATATATATATATATATATATTCAGACAGCAATCGTTCTTTCATGCACATTTCATTGAATACAACAGACAGACAAGGTGCTTTGATTTAGTTTTTTTATACAATCTCTTATGTGATCTAATATTTTTTTCTTTTCAGGTGATAAATTATATGTGACACCCACCGGTGGTCGCGGTCGCAGTTCAGCGCCAACATGTGACGTCCACTGGTCGCGACGTCAATATATGACGCTGCGCCGTCGGCCCGTGGTCAACTCCCAGTTGCGGCGCGAAGCTGTAAGGTTTCTTCTACCAGCGTTTTGGGTTTGACTCCTTGTCGCTGCCACCAACCTGTGTCCCGGTCGATATGGTCGTTTCCGGTTCGATACCAGCTTTGTCGTTCTCAGCTCGCCTCCAACGCTTGGTCACCGAAGTAACTGCTTTGATCTCAAGGCTAACCTACCCACGTTGTGACTTTGATCTTAGGTAGACGAAATCAAACAGGCGTCGGGCCGTAGTGAATCCGAGGTAAAGGTGATACCGCACAAGCATAAGTAAAAGAAAAATAATAAAACAAACTCACGAGGTTCAAATATGTTGAGAAATAACAATTAACTTTATCTATCTGTTGAATACAGGAGCGTGTTTCTCTCCCGGCCCGTTTCTATGGATTCGTGACACTTTTTGTGTTTCTTAAGCGAGTTATGGTATCTTAAGTCGTTCGTCAATAAAAAAAAAACTTGCTTTTGATAGGAAGCCTAAGTCGAAAAGGATGTGGAAATCTTTCGGTCAGCTTCTGCAAGGCTGGTCTCCAACTGCAACTCCGAACTCTCTTGAAACGCTACCGAAAAAACACTCTGCTCAGCTGCCTCGAGACGTTTGTTTATATGGACACCGACCAACTCCGGGGTGGGGCCTGTCGTGGTTTGGGTTCTTTGACAATTCTTAACTCCAAACAAAAACTTTCTTTGTTCTTAGGCTAGGAAAATTAGTTACTTTCCATTTTTGGAAGATTAATCACTTTCCACTTCGGGGTTCCTCCCTCGCCCGTGAGGGAAGGTCAGAGGAGAGTTATCCTCCTAGACTCTTCCTCTCTCACATTGGTATCTCATACCAATGCCCTCACTGGGTGTTAACAACTTCTCCGTCTTTCTCATACATTCACCTCCGCCTATTACCCATGCTACTTCTTAGCCAATGATCTCTCGGCAGTGTGGGTGTGGCTAGACTGGCACTCATGTTTACAAAATTCTTTTTTTTTCTTTTTCCTTTTCCTTCGGCCAAAACATTTACATTTCCCAGATAACCGAATAATTCTTTATCACATCGTAATGCCCGGACCTCTACCGAATCATTAATCACTGTCAAAAAACACGACATCTGGGTTCTCCGCTGGTCAATCCTTCAATTGGGTGGCTGTGCCCACTCGACAATTAAATTCTTTATTTTTCTCATGTCTTAAAATTCTCTTATCACCAGATGCTCATTTTCGATTCAACAGTTTGAATAAGAAATAATAATGATCCCCCTTTCAACCCTCTTTTTTTCATGTCAAGATTCGTACATAGACCAGATAGCTTCCCTCGCTGGAATCAGGAATTAAAGTCAGATGATATCTCTGAAAGATAATTAATAGCTATTCTCTAGGGTGGTCTCAAGCTGAAATTTTTTCATGACCGCATGCGTTGGCCGACTTTGTTTATCTTTCAGAATTCTGTTTCGTTTGACGCATCACTCCATTATCGTGACATTAATTAATTTGACAGAATCCCACTCTCGCTTTTTCTTACTGATTTTCTGTCATTTGCGAAAAGTATCTTCCTTTTGCAAATTGAATAAATTCTTCTTTTTAATATCGCTCAGTCTATCTTTCGGTATAGCTCTTTCTCGCCTTAAGTATTTCCCGTTTTTAATTTCCGTGGTTAATTAGTTAGCCAATTACCATAGCTAAATAGTGTAAGTAATTTTCGTTTAATCCAAGTACAATTTTTTTTCTGTGTTATAAATGAGTGAAAGTGTGCAAAATAACGATGACCCACCCGCCCAAATTCAAGTTATATTTTTGAGGGGAAAGAAAAAAAAGAACTTTAGTTAAATAAAAATTATGAGAGACAGACATGAGTTATGGGCAACATTAGTCGTGTTGAATATTTGTTTTACGAACTTAACCATATTTTATTTCCTTTTGGTGAGGGGCAATTAAGAAGAAATGAATAAATATAATTTATGTACGGAAGTGAGAAACAGTGAAATGTTGTTATTTTTCTTTTTTCTTTTCAAAAACAAATATAACTTGAATTTGGGGGAGTGGGTCATCGTTTGTGTAAAAGAGTCAGTACGTGTGTGCGTGTTTTTAGTAGTAATGGGGGATATAAGAGAGAAATTAGTTCTTGCTGTCGACTGTGTCGCCGTTGTTCGGGGCGGTCTCTTTGTAGTTTTCAGCGCGGTAGATTTTGCGTGTGGACGTCAATAGGAATCTTTACTTCTGGGCGTCTCATGTCAAAAATTTTGCACAGTGTCCTTCAAGTGTTACACACACACAATATATATATATATATATAAACGACAATATATATATAAAAATATATATAATATATATATATATATATATTATGAATTAATTGATTTAAAATATGTTTTTTTCCGCTACACAGTTCTAACCATGTTTCAAAAATGGAAGCTAAAAGCAACGAATTTAATTTTGCAATTAAATTAAAAACCATTAGTTCCATTTCATCCTCAAGCGAATTTTGGAGTAACTTTTAAATTACTGGGTTTTAAAGACACAGCTAAATCACGTTTCCTGGTTTACAGATAAATCTACTTCAACTGGACAAGGGGGTGTCTGGGTTTTCCTTATGTCTTTATAATTGTATCGGTTATTAGCTACATTTTGATAAGGGGTAGGGATGTATTTTTCAATTTGAGCTATTTTGTAAAAATAAAAATATCTATAAGAACACCGTATTATATATCTTACTGTTCTTTCTTTCTTCTTCATATATATATATATATATATATATATATATATATATATATATATATATATATATATATATATATATATATATACATCATTATAAACGTTATTTTTAGTGGGTTTCCATATTTGAGCAGATGCTCCGTTTATTTTTAAACAGTATACTTATTTATTTTCATCTACTGGTCTGAATATTCAAGAAATCGTATTGACCGTTATCATTGTATGTGTCTTCATTTGCTGTACCAAAAATTTTAGTTTACTACTAAAGGTAACTGATCTCTGAACAATAGTGTGTTTGAATTCCATAGTTGTGTTGTCATGTCCTGCTATGACAACTGGAAACAATTTGAAGTGAAATTAACAATAAGGATACTGCAATTGAGAGGTCTTGAAAAAAAAAAGCTTCAGAATCAGAGTGCTAAATGTTAAAGAAAAGCTGCCCCACACCCCGCAAGATTCGTATCTGCGTTTTCCTTATCAGGAGGAACCGTCGTTAGATCTGACGTGATTTTGACCAACTCGGCCACGAAGGCTCCCGCCGATCAAGCAAAGCCGAATAGTATCTGATAAGTGCAAATTTCTTCACAAAGCATTTGCTGAAGAGGTAATGGATTTTTTTATTTGTTCACCCGGCAGATTTTATCACGATATAAGGATAAAATCAAACAACTAAAATATGAGACAACTATTGGTAAATAAAAACTAAATTTCGAGACAAAAACTCATTGTAAAGAATTATTCAAGATACTCGAAAAAAAGAAGAAAAAAATAAAACCCACCACAAATGCAATATCTTTCACCACATTAGACGACAATTTAAAATGTGGTGTAAAAAAATTCATATCTTCTTCCTCAGACACTTTTTTGTAAGTTTTGTTAATCCAAGACAGACCAATTTAAAATAAAAAAGCAAGTGCATCTTCCTTACATATAGTTATCAACTGCCTTACATATGTTAGGCGACGTTTGTGGCGAAGGTTAACTTTTATTTCTGTCATGCGACAAGATCTGGTTAGCAAGAAAAGTGCATAAATCGGCACTATGACTCCTGTATCTAAACTGAATATATTTTTTAATAAATACTAATACCTTAAGGAGCCCTTGAAATTCACGTGATAGCCCGTTGGTGAGAATAGTTCAGTAGCGGCTTGAATGCGATATTTACTTTCATTTTCACTGCGCAAGGAGGTCTGTAGCTATTCTCGTTCGCTTTAAATCTAAACCTAAGATGTAACATAGGTTGTCCATTTCCTCACTTACTTCTTTCCATAATGTTTCAGACTTTCTCATTTTTACTTCCTAAATCTCCAATATGACAAATAACGATCCAAAAAGCAAACCTAAACCAGGTCTTAAAAAATCGCCTAAACCCTTCAACATTTCCTTTTCTAACGTCTGTGGCATTCGAACCAACTTCTGCAGTGTGGAATCCTTCGTGATTGAGAAGTCTC
Source organism: Acanthosepion pharaonis (assembly GCA_903632075.3). Lineage (NCBI taxonomy): Eukaryota > Metazoa > Mollusca > Cephalopoda > Sepiida > Sepiidae > Acanthosepion > Acanthosepion pharaonis. The sequence goes on along the minus strand of CAHIKZ030005292.1, from coordinate 983,519 downwards.
CCGATATACTGGCTCTCTGCGAGACCAACCTCGGCTCGTTTATCCCCTCCTCTGACCTCTCGATTCCCGGTTACCTTCCTCTCCTTAGAAAAGACTCTCAAACCCACATGCACGGCCTAGGAGTTTACGCCAAAGACCATCTCTCACTGGCTAGAGAGCCCTCTTTCGAATCTGCAGACCACTCATACTTGTGTCTCCGCCTATCTCTCCTCAATGCTGTAAGATACCTCTTCTTCCTATATCTCTCTCCATCCTCCCAAGACTGTGGTGTACTCGAAAGCATTTCCGACAATATAGACAAGGCTATCTCTCTCCATCCGTTTGCTCATATATTAGTGTTCGGGGACTTTAACGCCCACCATACCAAGTGGCTTAAAAACTATAACTGACCTTGCTGGCATACAAACCCTTAACTTTTCTATTTCTCAATCACTCACTCAAATAGTCGACTTTCCCACACGTTTCCCCAACAACCTGGGCAGTAAGGCTTCACTTCTCCATCTCTGTTTCACCTCCATCCCCGAGTCCTGTCGCGCGTCGCAGCCCTGCCCTATTGGCAACTCTGATCATGCTGTAGTGTCTGTGAACATCTCCTTCTACCCGACCCCCAGCAAAGAAGCACCTGCCAACAGAACATCTTTCTGTTATAAACGAGCAGATTGGGACTGGTTCCGGGATTTCCTTCGCGATGTCTCCTGGAATGTGGTCTTTAAGCTCCCCATTCAAGAATGCGCTTCCAAGGTCTCCTCCTGGGTAAAAGCTGGAATCGAGGCTTTCATCCCCGCTAGGAAATATATGGTTAAATCGCGCTCTTCCCCTTGGTTCTCTGCTGCTTGCTCAGCTGCCATTGCCCATAGGAATCACTCCTTCCGCCTATAACGTAGTGACATGTCAGATCGCAACAGACGCCTCTTTGTCCTAGCCGAGTGTACTTAACAACAGCATATCTTCAATACCTTCTTTGTTCAACCAATTTGAAGTCCTGACCTCCTCAGCTGATAAGGCTGAGTGCTTTGCCCGGAAATTCTCTTCCAACTCAACGCTCGACTCATCCGGTGTACCCACACCCGATTTCCCCCTAGAACCGAAGCTCTATTGAGTGAGTTGTATATAACCCCATCGTTGGTATTGGAGATTATCTCAAAATTAGACTCCCATCAGGCTAGCGGTGACGACGGGATACCAGCAATTTTCTTGAAGATATGTGCTCCAGAATTGGTTCCAGCCATCTCCAAATTACATAACTACTGTCACAATGAATCTTGCTTCCCAGCCTGTTGGAATTCCTCGTCTATTGTACCTGTCTTTAAGAACTCTGGAGACCCTTCTGACCCATCTAACTACCGTCCTATCAATCTCCTACCACTCTTCGGCAAAGTCTTTGAGGCTTTAATAAACGCCGAAGTGGTTAATACTCTTATATCTCATGATATTCTTTCTGATAAGCAATATGGTTTTCACTTTGCCCGTTCTACAGCTGATGTGCTCCCAGCAATAACTGAAATTGTTTACCGAGCACTCCATAATAACGGAGAACCTCGTTCCGTAGCTCTACATATATATATAAGCGTTTGATAGGGTCTGGCATGCCGGTCTCCTTCGTAAGATTAAGTGATACGGAATTTCAGGTCGATTATTTGACTTAATACGATCATTCCTGACAAACCGTGTAATGAAGGTCGCCCTTAACGGATTCTCCTCCAGTTCCTTTCCCACGAACGCAGGTGTTCCCCAAGGCTCTATCCTAGGCCCTACTCTGTTCCTTATATTCATTAACGACCCACCCGATGTCATCAGTTCCCAAGTAGGCATCTATGCTGACGACACTACTATTTACTCCGGCTTCAATAGCAAATCTGTCATCTCTGACAAACCTGGTCGTTAGTCTCGAAATGGGCCTCCAATCGGTTGTGGACTGGGGTAGGAATTGGCTGCTTAACTTTAATGCCTCTAAAACAAAACTGCTCTCTATTACTCACCACAGGGGACCAACCCTGCCGCCCATTAGAATGTCTGATGCTCAACTCCACGAGAGCACCTCTTTACAACTGCATGGTCTCACATTGTCCGCTGACCTGAGATGGAACAAATACATTGAATCAATAGCTTCATCCACCACAAGGAAAGATCGTTTCCTGTATCGCGCCAAAAAGTTTTTCTCGCCTGAGTCCATCCTTCAAATCTACAAATCAACCATTCGCTCTTCTCATGAAATAATGCTGCCATATATGGTCTGGTGCCCCCGTTGTTCGCCTTAAGGTCCTTGACAAGATCCAGAGACGGATAAGCTCGTCTTCAGTCGCTCTCTCACAGACATGCCGTCGGCTCACTCTGTCTTTTCTACAAACACTTTCACGGTAACTGCTCAGACTGCATGAATTTAAGCGTGCTACTAGGCTGGCATCACGATCCCTCCCTTTCACTGTCGAAACGGTTAAATATTGCTATCTCTTCTTCTCCAATAGCTTCATGTCTCGCACCTCCCGTCTGTTGAATTCTCTTTCTATTACTTGTTTCCCTGATAGCTATAATCTCCAACTATTCAAAATTAATGTCAATCGACATCTCCAGATGAACTATCCCCTGTCCTTGTCTTCATCCTTTCCTCCATCACACCTCTTTACTATCGCTCCCACTCTGTAACCTCCTGCGTACTAGTGGCATCCCACCTTGCTTGGGGTGAAATGCTTAATACATACATGTATATATATATATATATATATATATATATATATATATATGTGTGTGTGTGTGTGTGTGTGTGTGTGTGTGTGTGTGTGTGCATCTTTCTTTGAAAACGGCCGACAAGGAAGATTTAATTGATCTTTTACTGAGTTTTTCCAACAATCTAACATTTTTTTCGATTTTTCAGGTGTTAAAGAATATAGGAATTGGCCATAGTTATAACTGTTCCGAACGCTTCCGGCTACTTCTGTAGCCATTATCAAGGATGTATTTTTGGATGGCGAAATTCTGTATGTGGCCGCTACATAGTAATTTTTACATTGTAGATTTCAGGCAGGTTGTTTGCTTTTTGTTTTCAATGAAAGATGTATGCAAGAAAGGTTTCAGCCCAAATACACATCAATATACATACATAAATATATATATATATATATATATATATATATATATATATATATATGGTACTGATTTTTTTTCTACCTATATCTACACACGTTACACAGTTAACTAAGCACAAATGACTATTAATGGATGAATAATTTTTGCAGATTTTTACTGGGTCTTATTTTTTCGTCCATTTCCGCGAATTTGTTTTGCTCATGATAAATCTTGAAAAAACACTATATAAAATTCACTTTTTTATCTCTAATGTTGAACGTGTTTAAATTATTCAACTTTTTAACAAGAAAAATCTCAAGCTGATGCGAAAAAATTACCTCAAAATTATTGTTGATTTATTTAAGATAGAATGATCTATTACGACATGTCTTTAAGTTGTATTTATACATCCATTGTATTTATTTTCAATTTTTCTAGATAGATTTTACCTCTATTGCATATGATCCATTATTGTACATAATTAGGTCGAAATAAAATTTATATTTTATATGAATATGACAATTATGACAATTGAGATTTAGTAAACTGGAAGGCCCCGTATCGTAGATTGGGGGAGAGGAGACACAAGGCCCAGGCATCAGCTCTGAAAGAGTATATAATAAAATCAGCTTCAAACCTGCTAAAGTTATTATATAAAGAGGCTTAGAAAAGTAACTAATCGTACTCTTCTAAGTTTACTGAAAAACAAAAGAAAAATAAAAAAAAAACTTTTTCAAAATGTTACCTGCATATATTTTCAGACAGAACAACTAAATTTGCCATCAACAAATTCAAGGGAAGTAATCGTTAATACTTTCAAGGGAAGTAATTGTATAATAATTATAAGAGGGTTATCTCCCCGGAAAAATATAAACGTCAAAACAAGAAATAGAATTTATATATCAGGAACGCGGATAAAATCGATATCCGTTCTTATTTTATTATGTTTTTATTATAGCTTATAACATATTTTATTATATTTTATTGTTTACTATATATTTTATTTACATTTTTATGCACCAAATTTGACACTATCTAAAAGACATTTTAATTATAAAAAAATTAGCTAGAAAATTGCCCTGCATCTCTAGTCTAATTTTGTTTCTAATGTCCATTACCGTGGGCTATAATTTTACCGCAGACAGTCACTTCTGTTTAACCCGCTTCCATAAGAATATTTTGCTCAATTATCGTTATTATTATTATTATTGTTGTTATTACATTTCAATTTCTGCTATGGCCACACTACCTAGCAACTCTGCGGGAAGACCTAAAGTAGGTAGTGGTGTGTTATGGCTACATTTCATGATTTATTTTTCTAACTCACATGACATCACTAGCGTAACATGAACAAAGTTCTTCTTAGTGTGTAACCATAAGAACACAACTTTTTTGTATTTCTCCTGAGATGCGATTCCCAGGGATTTTTTTCAGTGTGTTGTGTTACTTCTAAGACTGGTACTATTCTTGTTTTCAATTTCGACATTTTTTTCTATTCCGATTTCCAGGTCCTTATAATATTTTTTTTTAATTCCTTGGTTGCTCCGTTATTATTATTATTATTATTATTATTATTATTTTATTTGATTCCTGTTGTATACACATTTCAATCCGGGTCTCAATCAGAGACCTAAGATAAGAAATCAAAAACAATCTAAGATCACACACATTTCTTTTTTGTATTTCTTTAAGGCATGAACTACAAGAAATCTCTTCAATTAGTATATCGGGATGTTTTCCAATCAATCCGAGTGTTCCAATTACAACTGGAATTATTGATGCCCTCATCTGCCACATTTTTTTTAGATTTCTACTTCAAGATTCTTGTATTTTGATAGCATTTTTGAAAAGCTTCAACTATTATTATTATTATTAGTAGTAGTAGTAAAATTGTAGGAAGCAGGCTAGTTTCTCGTTGTTGTAGCAAATAGAAAGAATTAATTACTATACTAGACTATGTGGACCTCATCCCTTGGCCTAGCATAAAATTAAATACAATATAGAAACTGTTAATAAATAAAATAAATTAAAGAGAAAGGACAGCTAAGTTTAACAGCAAGAAGAACAGTGAAACACCGGTGAGTGCGGTCGAGCTTGACAAATAGCAGTCTCAGTAGCAGACAGATTAGATTTAAGATGCCAGGTTTTACACTCGGGATTCTCCCACTGGACAATAGCCTTGTCGATGATAGTGTTTATACGTAAATTTAGTGATGTAAGTTCAATCAGCTGACCGGGCAGTTCAGACTTAGACCTAGTGGAAGCAAAGTGAGCACTAAGTAAGAATTAGACGAAGTATACCTGTACATAGTCAGCGCCATTTAATTAAATAAACAGTTCCGAAATTCTCTGAAGGTTACCAAAATCAACAAGTAACTTACGTAAACCGGGATATAACGACAAACTTTAGTTTAAAACTTTTTTCATTTTTATTTACAGTTAGGGGTCATTTGGTCCCAATAGAATAAGTGATGTTTTTATTTTTTGTTTATATCAGGATGCTTGTTGGTATAATTTTTAAAAATTCTTTAAAGCTAATGTTGATAATTTTTTTCAATAAACTGAGCAGTGTGTTTCTACAGAAGGACGCTAGACATATCATAGAACGAATATATGAGCAACGGCGAAGTTTTTGAGAAAATGGAAACAAAATGGAAACGTATACTTAACATCAGTAGGAAACAGTTGAAATTTCTAGGGTATATAATGAAGGAAAGGTGCCTTGGGAAATCTGATACCCACAGGACAGTTTGAAGGCGTTAGGTTACCTCCTCCTAATTTTCGAAACCTTTAATAAGAGACACTCTCACGATTATATACTTTTATAAATACTCTGCGATAATTTTTTTATGATTCTCTTCTCACCTTTTCTCACTTATACGCTTAAATCTCTCGCTAAGAACGCATTCCCATTTGGGAAACGCATGAATAATACATACATATACAGACACGTACGTACGCACATTCACTCACTTACACATACTTTGCACCCAGAAAGTTTTCACATTCATTTGTTACACATATTATTGTCTATGTCACTTGTATACCTTTGTTTATAATTAAACAGTTATCATTTGCTTGTACATATATATATATATTGATCTTTGTCGTTCCTTTATATTTCTTTACGTGGACTCACATTCCGAGTTCACCATGTTTGTTGTGGGCATTTCAGGAGACACACGTGTTTATCTCTCAACGCATACTCCGGCCCGTAACAACGGCAAGACGGGTAGAAGGAAACAACGCGTAACATACTTTAGTTTGAGTGTTTCATGGGTCCTTACCTATAACTACAGAATGAACTCTTTCTAACACTATGTATACTACGCCTCTCAAAAGAGATGGTCGAATCAAGCCGAGCTTCTCGGCTTGACGGTCGAACTCTCTGCTTCTGAGCAGAGAGGAACCCGGACGAGGCTCCGCCGAAGGGCAGAGTCTCGTTCGGGGAGGATGACCAACCCGATCCCGTTTATACGGGTTCTACGGGCAGGTTTTTGGCCGAGCCTACGGGCTCGTGAAACCCACGTTAAACTCGGCCTTGTGCCACATGCAACCCTCGTGGGCGGGTGGCTAGATACCGAATCGAGTCGAGCCGATAATAGTTCACTCCAAACCAGACTGACAGTCACACTAACACCTTCCACATCTTGTATTATTATTTCGTGTAATATACCTTCGTTATTTCTACTCTCGTGTTCGTGTTGTTCTTCCTTGGTCTTAACCTGGACCATAACAGAGTGAATGGATGGCGGAACAGGGTTTAGGAGAAATAACAAAAATACAAAATTTATTAAGACCTACAAAGGAAAGGAAGTTGTGGAGAGACAAGATCGCCTACGTCATAAGGGGACACGGCGCATAAAGAAAGAGCAGTACTAAAAAAAAGAACAAGACGAAACCGGCCTAGACATGAACAGCATAGCGAGAACAATTTATTCCCGGAGATAAGATAAATAATTTGGTTCTGATTTCCTTGAAGATTACGTATATTAGCAGACATCTTGAAGGAGATCTGAGGGAACAACGACTTATCATAGTTACAATAAGAGAAAATTATCCCGATAATTTAAACGATGATAATTCCTAATTCCAGAAATTCAGACTGGGTTCTACGTTATTTTTACAGTAGTACTTTTGTCTTCCACAGTTTTCTAGCCTTGTGCCAGACAAGGTTAAGTCAATGTTTATTACTATAAATAAAAATACACGGTTTTATTCTAATTAGCCAGTGCAAAAAAAAAAAAAATAAAATAAAAGGAATCATCATCAAATAAGTGAATCATCGAGAGAAATATTAAAATTAATTACTTAATCCTGGTTCATACCTGTCTCATACCGGGTAAGGTTTTATCTTTTCTTAGTTGCATCTCTGTCTTCGGGCAAAGTGCGACTCAGTTGCGGTTCCGTCGGAGGACAGAGGCACACCTGAGGAAAATCATACTGTGAAGTTCCCAGTTCTGGGGACCAGATGTCCCAGACTGCACACTCTCATTACATTAGAGAGAGTGTTCGGTGCTCACCTCCGAGGCTAGCAGAACCAACGGTTGCCGGGAATTTTTTCGTCCTTGGCCCGGGTGTACCCATTGGTGTTCCTCACAATAAACTCAACCTTGTGTCACATCCCATCTCAGCGGGGAGACGAGGTAAAAATCGATATTTAACTGGCACATGCTGGTATGGTTTATTCTCTCTCAGTTGTGTCCCTGTCGCGGGGAAAAATACTGTGAGGTCGCTGGTTCAAGAAGGCAACTGCTCGCAGCTGTACCCCCTCATTGCACTAGAGAGGGGGAATCGGTAGTTGTATCGATGCCTGCGGGTGCGCGTGGAATTTTGTCTTTGGCCCGAGTGCACGCGCTTGGTTTCCCCACATTAAACACAGCCTTGTGTCACATCCCATCTCAGTGGGAAGACCAGGGTAAATATCTACTTAATGCTGGTTCAATTTTCCTGTCGAAGGCTTCAATCTGAAATTGATTTGATATTGGAACATTCAAAATAGTAGTGGACATTTGTGCCTGGGTGGTTAGCTTTCTGAATATGAAACCCGGGTTCGAATCTCACCATGGTCGATTTGTCATTGAGGTGATTTCTGGATTATATTGGTCTGGAGAGGCTATCCCAGCACGAGGCACCTTTGGAAAGTTAACCGAAGCTTTATCAGGGAAATTGGGTAGATGGAACCCACGATGGTTGTGCTAGCGATGCTTGGGCTTTATTAGAATAAGTTGATAACACCAGACTAAGCGCTCACTTACAGAAATTGTAACTAAGCTCCGATCAGCATAGTTACAGTATAAACCACAGGTGGACTTGTGGATTGAACGGGCGTCTGTAATAGGGATGTGCTTGCCACCCTGACAGACGGGTGTACTCGGAAAGGAATAGCCTGACATTATTATTATTATTATTATTATTTAGGTTCGAAATTCCTTCAATGTTACCCGGATCAAGAGATACTTGAAGCGCGTGACAACTTTGGCAAGTGCTTGAAAACTGTAGAGCAAAAAGCCAAAAACGCTGTAACAGTTACAACAAAGATGAGGACAATGGTTTCAGCGTAAATATTATGAATATGAATCGTATCATAGTGGGGACAGAACCTTAGCACACAGAGAAACACTGCCAAGAACCACAAAGGATAGGAAGTTGTAGAAAGCCATAATCGCCCGTATCCTAAAAGGATAGGGCACATAATAAAAGAAGCAGTTCGATTCTCATTTGATGTCCTTTAATTGCGGCTTGCTTTAGTAAATAAAAACATCTGTTGATTTGTTGTGTGAACGTGTGTGTGCAAGTGCAGGATAGATAGATAGATAGATAGATAGATAGATAGATAGATAGATGAGTGAGTGAGTGAGTGAGTGAGAGAGAGAGAGAGAGAGGGGGGGGAGGGAGGGAGGGAGGGAGAGCCTTTCTTCCTGAATTTAAAAGTAGAGAGATAGCTGAAATTCCTTGGCCACATGAAGAAGGGGGTGGCTTGAAAAACGTAACGTAAGAAAGATAGTGGAATCTAGCGAACCACTGACTTGACAATCTTGTCAAAATAGGTGGGAGCGGGAGCCTTAGCAGAGAAAGAAAAAACTGCTAAGAGTCACAAAGAATAGGAAGTTGTGGAGATCCATGATCGCCCATATCCTACATTCCACATAGAAGTTCAATTCTCACAATGTCCTTTAATTGTGGTTTGGTTTGGTTTAGTAAATAAAAACATCTCTTTGTGCGTGTGTATGTGAATGAGTGTGTGTGAGAGAGAATTAATTTTTATAATTACTTTTATAATTATAAAATTACAATGCCTTTTGGCAATGTTTAACTTTTGTGCTCCGCAAAACACGATATGTCAAAATAACGCTTAACTCTCTTGACTCCACTATTACTGTAGACTTTTCACTTCCTTGCCAATGTCCATTGTTTTAATAGGCAATGATTAGAATTATAATTAAACCCAAACATATGAAAATGGATTTATACATTTTGTTTATTCTTGAGAATTAACACCAAAATTATTAAGTACTATTTATTCATGAGATTGCTTATTTACAAGAATAATTTTATATTTACAAGATTATAAAAATATGCGAATCAAATATAATGAAATATTTATTATTTACCGTTTTATAAAGAAATATTTTTTTTTAATTCATAAATTTATAAAAATTGGAAAATTAAAATAAGTAGTCAGAGATAAAAACTAATTTAAGAAAATATATTATGTCTGGAAAAATCATGTTTATTCAAATTTTCTTTGATATTTTTATAAAATTTTGAATAAATAACTCATTTTCATAGTAGTTTATAAAATGGTAAATAATAAATATTGCATTTCAGTTGGATTACATATTTATTTTGATATTTTGTAATTTTTTTTTAATTTTTGAAAAAAAAAAGATACAGTATATACATTAGTCGGACTATTGTCCTCATCTTTGTCGCCATATTTGTCACAACGTTTCGGCCGTTGTACGCTCCGGCCTTCCTCAAGTGGTTGAAATTTCGAACTGAACCCTTTATTTCGATCACTGGGGTAGACTGTTCTAGTTCCACGTGCCATGTTTGATGGATGTCAGTTATCAGTTATCTCCTGCTAATTTTCCCTCTGAAAACTCACCTTCTTTGGGTCTGTCACTGGATCTAACCAACGCCTTTATCCACTGTGCCATCTGTTCTTGAGGACATCTGGGTATGAACTTCTGAGTATTATAAACCTAATGTTTTCAGCATCATTTTTACCAGTGCTCATATTGCAATTTTGCTGTTATCATTGCATGTCTTTACCAGAGTTCATATTTCTCCTTATACGAGGTGTGATGGCTTCAGTTATTTCAGAAATGGTTCTGTGAACGATCTGTGTTATTTGACTGACGTTCTTGTAAATTATATATGTCCGACTAATGTAAATACTGTACATAATACCTCATCTCAGAAATATAGACAAAAAAAAGATTTATTTTCAAATTTGTTTCTTTATAAAAGGTGAATAAAAAAATATGACAATCGTAATCATAATATGTTTTTACTCATAAAAGCAATTAAAAATTTTATAGTTAAATAATGTCTTAGTTTTATTGCATTTTTAAAGTTACGATTCCAAGCAGATTTTCTCTGTGGGCTCTGTTTGGCCGAAAAGATTTGATGATTTAAATTCTCCGATAACTTGTTCTCATAACTAATATGAACATGAAGCGATCCAAAAAATAATTTCCCGAAAATTCATAAAATTAAATAAGTGGGGGTAACAGATGTAAAAAAAAAACAAGATTTTTTTTAAAACCTCCTCATTCCTGAAATTCAGACATATTTTACCGCGAAAAAGATGAACAAACAACAAATGGATAACAACCAACATCTTTTCATAGATATAGGATCTTTTGTGAACAGGGAGGGAAATTAACGAGTCGTCTTCGCTTCATGTGAAATAAGGATTCAAGTATATATCATGCCAACAATGTCAGGAGGATTCTGATTTCAAAAGACAACGCGAAGAAAGATATAAACTGGTAACTACTACGGATGTAAGGCAAGTGTGCGTGATGAGTCCTCCCCCAAGAGGAAACACAAATTAGGATTTATCGATTCTTCTAGTGTTTCCAAAAGACACTACATCAAAAATATCTATCTGAATGACTGACATATATAATTTACAAGAACGCCAGTCAAATAACACAGATCGTTCAGAGAACCATTTCTGAAATAACTGAAGCCATCACACCTCGTATAAGGAGAAAATAATTTGATTTCGGGTTAGTCCAGAAATATGGTTCTACAGAAAGATACTGAGAATACCATGGACGGAGCGAGAGACCATCGAGGAAGAAAATAGCAACAAAAAGAACACCTACTCAGAATCAGAATAGTGACAGTAGAAATTTCCTGGACGCCTAATGAGAAAGGAGAAGTTGGAAAACTTAATCCTCACAGGGCCAAGAGAAATAGACGAAGGCAGCGATCCACCTGCCTGGTGAGCTCTTGTGAACGAATGGCGGAACGGGGGCGGGAGGCTTGGCAAACGAAGAAATACTGCTGAAGACCACAAGAGATAGGAAGTTGCGAAGAGCCATGATCCTGAAGGAACCCGGCACACAGACGAAGAACAATTGTACTAGACTATGTCAACTGAGAGATTGATTTTTTCAGTCAAGCATAGATCGTTTCCTTAACATCTTTTATGTGGTTTCCCTTCAGGATATGAGCGATCATGGCTCTCCACAACTACCCACCTTTTATTGCTTTAAGTAATTTTGAACATTTTTATTCTTGTTAGGGGGCACGGTGGAGAAATGGGTAGCGGCTCGGATTGAGGAATTCTAATTCGAATTACATTCATGCTAATACCCTTGGGAAAGGTATGGATCCTCTTCTTCTCCCCACAAATGGGTAAATAGCAGGACGGACTTAAAACTTGGATGGCAACTTGCAGAAAGAAATGGCAACCTACTGTGGAAAAAATCTGCCTCGTTAGTCATGTATCGACAGATACATGATCGCCTAAGCCTGTATCACGCATGGCATATAACTGATTGACGTGCTAATACCCTTGGGAAAGGTATGAATCCTCTTCTTCTCCCCCACCCAGCTATGGATAAATAGCAGGACAGACCGGGTTCTATAGCCTTGGATGGCAACTGGCCTACCGCAGAAAGAAATGGCAACCTACCGCGGGAAAAAATCTGACTCGTCAGTCATGTATCTTTCGATATATGATCGCCTGAGCGTGTATTACGCATGGCATATGACTGGTTCTTGTTTTGCAATCCATTAACACAAACTCGTTAAGCGGGTTACACCGTTCACCCCTACGGTATCTCTTGGCTTTAGTATGCCCCTAGTACTTGATCTGCCATCTATTTAAGCAGATTGTTTGCCGTTCTATCCGCTTCTATTGCATTCAACATGTCTTAATTCTTCAAGCACTATTTTCTCATTACGCATCTTAGAAATACCAACTGTTTCTTTCTGTCTTCATAAGCGCCATTTTAGTTCCTATTCTTAACACTTCCTCGTTTCTCTCATGTTCAATCCATGGGACTCTCAGCATTCATCGGGAAAACCACATCTTATTCGCTTCAAGTCTCTTCGTCTGTGAAGAGATTGTTCAGCATTTACTGTCGTATAGGAGATTAGATATTACCTAGCAGTCACTCGCAAATCGTGCTTCCAATTTCGTTGTTTATTCAGGTATTCGTTACAAGATCTGGGGTTTAGATAGGAGTCACCTGGGACAACTTGTGATATTTCTGCCATGACAGACTAACAGATCAGTTTTTTCTTGAACTGACGCTCTCCTACCGCATTTCTACCCATTTCGTCAACGGGTGACTTGAGACTACTAACGGGTGGCATCCGAGCTCACTCGACTATCCCCGACCCACTGTCTCTCATTAGAATGTCTGACGCTCATCTTCTCGAGAGCACCTCTCTGCGGCTTCTCGGTATCACATTGTCTGCTCACCTAAGATGGAACAAATACATTGAGTGTATTGATTCATCCACCGCAAGGAAAGTTGGCTCTCTGTCCCGCGCCAGGAAATTTTTCTCCCCGGAATCGACCCTTCAAATCTCCAAATCAACCATTCGCCCTTGCATGGAGTATTGCTGCCATATATGGTCTGGAGCCCCTTCTGTTTGCCTCGGGGTTCTTGATAAGATAAAGAGACGGATATGCAATGCAATTGGCCCTGATCTGGCATCTCGTCTGCAGTCGCTCTCTCAGTCCGTCGCCTCTCTCTTTTTTTACAAATACTTTCACGGTAATTGCTCCGATGAGCTGCTTTCGCTGGTTCCCAGACTTCATGAATTCAAGTGTCCTACGAGGCTGGCATCCCGCTCTCACCCATTTCACTGTTGAAACTATTAAATGTAGCCGTCTCTTCGACGCCAAAAGCTTCATATCTCGCACCTGTGGCATGTGGAACTCCCTTCCCTTTTCCTGTTTCCCTGATAGCTATAATCTCCA
>CAHIKZ030005292.1:915000-965000 GCA_903632075.3 Acanthosepion pharaonis | reverse complement strand
CATATTCTCCACCATATAATGTATTCTCCCGCCGCGCCACGTATTCTTTCGCCGCGCCGTTTGCGTCGTACGTGCGAAGCAAACGGTGTAAGTCGAAACAAGATTAATATAGATTGCGTCATAAACGCGTAATCGGGACTGACGTAACCCGGAAACTTACTGCATCATTTTTTGTATTCAATTTGATCTTATTAATTCTATCGAATTCGAACTTGTCTGATTTGCAACAGCATGCTATGAATCGTACATTCTACATAAAATGCTTGGAATTTCTTTCTTTAAATGTGCTACAAAAGACCTTTGCTAGCGACAAGCTCTTCCCTCCTACTGTGACAATCGACTGCTCCTACTTATACATATGGCAAGTAGCGACATTAGAGTAGGATTTGAGTAGTATGTGACTTACTCAAGCATTTCCGTTCTATCTATGAGCATTTAATAAACCTCCTCTTCTTTGCTCCTGCTACCTAGTGTTCTGTTCTTTCGATAGTCTCTCTAACAAGGGCCTTCCTAATTTTCGGCTAATTGGAACAAAGACAAGATTACAACAACTCTATATTTCTAAAGTTTAAACTCTGAAATTTTATTTACAATTTATTCTCCTCAATAGGAGTAGACAGATTCGCCTATAGTCCGGTTCACACTCCTTCCCGTTTTTTTGTACGGGAATAGAAGTTTGTTCCTTGTTTTTTGATTCCTACTAAAGTATACTCCAAACTTACACTTCTATGAAATTTAAAAGGTTTTGTGTTTGTGTATTTTAGGCTGAGTGCGTATCCACATGAAAATAATTAAAAAGAAAAATACACAAATTTGGGTTTCTACTACGGACCATTTATTCTTTTTTATTTAAATAAACTGTATTGAAACAAAGTTCTCAGTGTCTCTTCTGTATGTCCGTTTTCTTTTTGGTCCAGTAAGAATCTTTATAATGGTCGAACTCAAGTCAGCATAGGTGTTGGTTTTGGAAGACACGTGCGAACGTCATGTGTTGGAAAATGGGAAGAGAGTTCAGTGGTCAGTGGACCGAAGACACTAATGTTCCTCAGTGGGAACCTAATTGCCACGTCGTGTTACATCTTGGAGCAAGTAGAAAAAGAGAGAGATAGACAGGAAATATTTATCTTTTTATAGACTTTAATAGCGCCACCTAAAGGCGTTTGACGAAGTCAAGTGGGGTAATAACATTTCAGGTTCCTTCACAACTAGCATCAATTGAAAATGTATTTCTTTTCCTTTTTTATTATTCATTATTATTTATTGTTTATATTTCATTTTCCCACACTTCTAACGTTACTGTTTGAACTCTGAAGTTTTATTTATTAATTTTTTTCTCCTCAGTAGAAGTAAAAATAGGTTCACCTAGCGTCTGGTTCACATTCCTCCACGGACTTTTGAATGGGAGTAGAGGTTTATCACTTGTTCCTTCTAAAGTGTATTTCACCTTTATAATTCTAACGTCACTGTTTGAACTATGAAATTTTACTTAATAATTATTTCTTTCTTCTAAATGGGAGTAGATAGGTTTGCCTATCATCCGGATCACACACCTTCCTGGTCTTCTGAACAGGAGCAGAGGTTTATTTCTATTGTGAGGACCTACATACTAATGGACTCTTCCACACCTATATAATATGGCTACCAACTCTGAGTAAAGGGAGTCACCTAGTGAGGGTCACCGAGTAGAGACACCGAGTGAGTGAGTGAATGAGTGAGTCTGGACACCAGTAAGAGAAAGTACTCTCCAGTCCACATTTACCTTTGTACTACGTTTCCGAGAATATACTATTTAACCTTATATCCGAGTCCGTGTTATCTTTCTATGTTTCTACACCATAACAATTTCCTGTTTCCTGTTTAGGAATTGTGTTTCTGGTCCCTTCTAAAGGTTTTCCGTTCTCTTTCACTCTTAGTAGCATTATCGCATTGCTTGGGGTGAATTGATTAAAAAAATATTTAAGTATTACTAGGATCTGAATAAAAATGAGAATAGATTTTTTTTTAATTCTTTTAAACGGGATATGGAATAAGTGGGGTGTGTGGAAAAGACCAAGGGTACGATTAGTCTAGAATTTACTTTTCACTGAAGTAATAGTAAGAAAACTCACAAAATTATTTACTTAGAATTAAAAAAAAAAATCTTCTCTAACATTTTTTTTACCATAAATCTCGACTCTCCCGTCGAATTCGACGTATGAGGGTCAAGCAGATCAGTTCCCAGGAAACCGACAACCTGACAACAACACATGAGAATTGATTATAGTGGTGAAGGTTTCGTGCAGGACCATCCACACTTTTTGAAGAGCCGATTACCGAGACCTAGTGCACTACGTGACACAAGGCAGAGTTGTCTTTCTCCTCGACCAATTGCCATCCAAGGCTATAGAAACCAGTTTATCCTGCTATTTACCCATAGCTGGAGGGAGAAGAAGAGGAGGATTCATACCTTTCCCAAGGGTATTAGCACGTAAGTGAATGTAATGGATTCGACTGGAATTCGAAATCGGCTCTCCGATTCCTCAATCCAAACCGATATCCATTACTCCACCGTGCCTCCTCACCATGATAGACATAAACATGTAAATAACCATTCCTACCTGCCATCTGCATGGCTGATGCTAACCTCCAGGGGAGTGACCCGTTGCGCCTTCTCGGAGTAACGTCCTCGGCTTGACATGAAGTGAAAAGACTCAGCTGCTAAGATAATTGGTTCACTGCGTAGTTCTAGACAATTTTTCTCTCCTGAATCTATTTTGCATATCTATAAGTCTTACATTCGTAATAATATTGCTGTCACATATGATCCGGAGCTCCTACTTTATATCTAGAGATCCTTGTAAAAATCCAAAGAAAAATCAGCAATATTATTGGTCCTGACCTGGCGTCTCGGCTTCAGTTAATTTCTCACCGCGGTAAAGTTCCCTCCCTGTGTCTTTTCTATAATTGCTTTCATGGTAATTGTTTGGATGAGCTATTCGCAATGGTAGTTAGACTCTTTGAATTTAAACGCAGTAATAGACTAGCGAAGAGGTCTTATCAATTTACAATTGAGTTGGCTAGATGTAGCCGTAAATTCTATGCTAGCAGTTTCTTTTGTCGCACTTCTCCCTTCCGGATTAATGTTTTCCAGCCAAATTTAATCTGTAAAAATTTAAATGCAATGTCAATCGCTATCTACTGTCCTCTCAATGACTCTTCTTTTGTTCTTGTTCCTTAGCAATATTTCTGATTCTAACTCTTCCACACCCAATAACACCTTGTGCCTCCGTGGCTCTACTGTCTTGCTTGGGGCGAAATCGATTAAAGAGAATCTATGTTTAGCGTAGAACAGAGGAACAGAATATATCATTGGTGCGAAATGAAGTGACGCAACATATTCTCAATATATCAGAAAAGTAAGGCAAGTTCTAAGTTTTAAGCAAGAGAAATTGGAATCAAACGAAAGTGAATTTATAAGTTTTATTGTTTTAAGTATTTACAACAAAATTATTAAACACTATTCATTTATTAGATTTTTTATTTACATGAATAATTTTATATTTGCAACTTTCTAAAAACTAGTACAATTAGACTTAATGCAATGCAATATTTATTTTTACTTTATATATATATATATATATATATATATATATATATGATGGACTTAATGATACTCAATAACAAAGGTATCAAGTTAAGTTGTCAGAAACCCACACATGGCTTTATTTCAGTGGTGAAGGCTTGTGTAGAACCATCCACACTTTTTGGAACTGTTGATAGCACGCAGTCGGTGCAAAAGTTTGCCACAGATAGCGTGAACAACAGACCTCAGGTGTTACATCAGAGTTTTCCTTCTCCTAGATGAATGCCTTAACAAAGGCTGAGGGCTTCATCTTACCCAGTGGTCTAACTGCGCCTCCAGACACTAACCTGGAAATTTCTTGTCCCAGCGCTATATATATATATATATATATATATATATATATATATTTAAATAAAAAGAAAGAACAGTAAGATATGTAATCCGGTGTTCTTATTGATATTTTTATTTTTTACAAAATAGTGCTCACAGAGCATTAATATTATAAATTAACTGATTTAAAATACATCCCCACCCATACCTAAACACTTTTTCGAACGTAACAAATAACTGATACAACAAAAATTAATAAAAATGAACACGCTACCACCCCTTGTCAGGATGATTGGATTTCTCTGTATCATTGGTAACCGTAAATTATGAATTTCCATTGCAGTTAAAACTCAGTAAATTTTAAAAAAAATAGTTACTCCAAAATTCGCTTGAGGATGAAATGGAACTAATGTTTTTAATTTAATTACAAAATTAAATTTATAGTTTTCGCTTCCATTTTTGAAACAGGGTTATTACTGTGTAGCGAAAAAACATTTTAAATCAGTTAATTTATAATATATATATATATATATATATATATATATATATATATATATATATATATATGTATGTATGTATGTATGTGTGTGTGTGTGTAGCGGCTCGGTTTGAGAAATCGGAGAGCCGAATTCGAATTCCAGTCGATTCCATTACATTCACTTACGTCCTAATACCCTTGGGAAAGGTATTCTTCTCCATCCAGCTATGGATAAATTGCAGGGCAGACTGATTCTATAGCCTTGAATGGTAACTGGTCTAAGAGAAGGGCAACTCTGAATTCAAAACCTGCGGAAGTTCGTTTGGGGACCTTATGGCACGTAGTGCACCAGGTCTCTGTACTCGGCCCTACAAAAAGTGTGGTTGGCTCTGCACAAAGCCTTCAGCAATATAATCAAATCATATGTGATGGTGTCTGCGCTGTCGGTTCCTAGGAACTAAGTTGCTTGACCCTCATGCGTCGAATACGACGTATGAGGGTCACCATATACATACATACATATATATATATATATATATATATATATATATATATATATAAACAATTTTATTCATACATTTTCAAAATTATTTACATTGTTCGAACTGTTTTCCTCATCTTTATTGCCATGTGCACGACGTTTCGGCATGTTTTTGAGATGGGGTATTGTAATTATTATGCCAAGCATTCCAATAAATATTATAATAAATAGTGTAAATAAACAATTTAATATTATTTTTGTTATCAGTTCTCATGAATATGTATGAATTCACTTTTATAGATTTAGATTTTATTACAACTCTAATATTTGCTTTTTAAAACAATAAACATTGCCGAAGAGTGACAATAATTAAAAAAGCGGTGTCATGGGAAAAACCGTCCTTTTGACACTATGTCTTATTGAAGGCACGTTTCTCCATGTTTTCCCTCTGTTTATTCTGAAGATAGTGGGCTGTATTGTTCACAACATAAGAGAAGATATGAAGAGACAGAAACTGAAAGAAGTTGAGTTTTTTTTTTCAACGATCCATTCAAGTCTTTAAATAGTTGTCAGCCTTTTCCTGAATGAAGGAATAAGAAAGAAGCGCCCTGTAGACGGATGCTTGAAAAAAAATCGTTGAACATCAACATTGAAGAAGGCTGACAATGTTATTTATGCTCGTTGTTTGCAAACAGGCGCCATTTTCTTAACGATGTAATTAACTCCGTCCCTTCTTTCATTAACCTCTGATCGGCGCCATCTTATAACTTAGGTCGGCTCTTCACAACATTATGCATTCGAAATTGAAATTTATGAAAACCGTAATTATCAATCTGAACTGTGTCTGACAGCAGCCGACTTCCGTAATCG
The DNA here is from genome assembly GCA_903632075.3 of Acanthosepion pharaonis. Classification (NCBI taxonomy): domain Eukaryota; kingdom Metazoa; phylum Mollusca; class Cephalopoda; order Sepiida; family Sepiidae; genus Acanthosepion; species Acanthosepion pharaonis. The sequence continues at coordinate 959,279 of CAHIKZ030005292.1, read as the reverse complement.
CTAACAAGTTAATGTAAAGTCAAATCGTTCCAGGCGATGAGATTTGAAGGCTGTTTTAATTCTTTGTCGGTGTCTGCAATTCGGGTATTGTTATCCACGTATAAAGTATAATAATGGCGTCGAATAGTGACACGGATATTCACTTTCGATCACGCGAATTACAATATATTTCGCTATACTACATTTCTAATCTTTCAAACCATCATTCTGATTGTCGCTCTGCTCAGAGATAAGGGCGGGTTCGACGCTGAGATAGGTGTGTGTAAATGCCGCCGATGTCTTTGGTTTACGTTCGAGACCAAGTGAAAGATATTACGTTTGATTTTCAAGATTCATCAAGACTACGTGAATGGTTGGCATTAAAATAATTTCTTAGATTTGTATATTAATAAAATCTGAAAATTTTATTTACCGATCAATCTTTCTTTCTTTCTTTCTTTCTTTCTCAATCTGTTCAAATTATCATCATCTATCTATCTATCACAATCTGTTCATACGTATAGGTACCTTCAAAATAATGACGAAAAAGACGCCAAACTTGACGAAAAAAAAACTTATAATTTGTTTATATTATTATTAAGAGGAAAGATCAAAGCATTTTTTGGGTATTTTTTTTTTTTTTGCATTTTTTAATTTCCAAGCACGTTAAAAATTTTGTTTTTTTTACAAAATTGACAGATAATCGATTGTCAGCCATTTTTTTTCAAATTTATAAAAAATGAATATCTTTTGAAATTTTTTAAAAATCAATTATAATTTTTTCCAAACTCATTTTAAGAAAAATCAAATTAATCCAAGCTAACTTAGTTTCTGCGCCGAAAAGTCGTATTTGAAAAATAAAACTCATAACCTTTTGCGTCATTGACAAGGTGACGAAAGACATTCATGACGTTTTGATCTATCTATTTCTTCAACGAAAGCAGAGATGTGAAGTTATTTAGATTTAAGTGAACAAATTATTTACCTCGTTATTTTTAAGGAAAAACTTTCACAATTTTTTTTTTTTGTACTTAGTTTCACACGTTTACGATGCTTTATGGAAATATATTATAAAGAAATTAAAATAAGACTGTTGAGAGGAGATTAAATTTCATGAAAGGTATCTAATTAATTTATAGGTACCTTTCTTATGAAATTTTATCAGAAGTGTACATAAAATACAAATTTAAATTTCATAAGATGATACTGATACTTGTAGGTAAGTTGAAATTGAACAATCAAATTAACTTGTGTTTCTCAAAAATAAATCGACATTTACGAAACTGAATGCGGCTTTTAACTAATTTTATAATATTTTAACAACTTAAATGTTTATTATAATTAAAGAAATAACAAATAATTGTATTAAAAATTCAGTATTTAAGGACAGAAACTCAATCCACGTGACGTTTTTTTTTTTATTGCACGCATGATACTTCCGGTCTTCCGTAGATTTGATTTACACTTTACAGTTTTTTTGGCACAAATTATATTTTTTTATATACTGTTGTTCGTTAGTTTGTAAGACGTTTTGGAAATTATAATCTGTAAATATATATCTACTTAATAACAAATATTCGTTAAATTTTACAAACTTTTCCCTAATTTTAAAGAATTAACAACATAACGAAAAATGTAAAATATTTCTAAAATAATGTTTTTAAAATTCATTTTTCATCGAAATATCTTTTTTGAGACAATTTCCATATTCATTAAAATAAATAAAAGCAATTAAAAGCTTTTGAAATTAAATAATATTTTTGTTTTATTGAGTTTGTATGTAACACTTCAGAGATCTAACTAAAAAAAAAAAAAAAAACAAAAATTTGGTTTTCAAAGCCTTGTGTTTTTTAATAAATTCACTAATCTTCCCAAAATTGAAATTATAGAGTTTTTGTACGTCATTTTCATATGAAAAAATATTTTTGCTATGACTTTAAAAAAAAAAAAAGAAAACATATTTATAATAAGTTTCGTCATTTTTAGTTTCTGAAAGTTTCATTAAAATCCGACAATTATTTTTATTTTTGCAACATTTTCAAATTAATGCCTGTCATACAGAAAAAAATGTAAAATTTTATGTTATTTTACTAGTTCTGGTGACACAAAGAGAAACAAGGTTTTTAATCAAAATTTAGAATGTTCTAAAAAGAAGGAAAATTTTTTTTAAATAATCCAAAAGTACTTTGATCTTTCCCCTCAATAATAACATAAACATTGTAATAAATTTTGTCTTCGTCAAGTTTGGCGTCTTTTTCATGCTATGCTCTGTTTTTAGCGATCTCATGAAGAGAACTATGTATGTATGTATGTATGTATGTATGTATGTATGTATGTATCTATCTATCTATCTATCTGTCTATCTATCTCAATCTGTTTATATTTATCTTAATCTGTTCATTATCTATCTATCTATCTATCTATCTATGTATCTATCTATCATCTATTATCTATATATATGCATGTATGTATATATATATATATATATATATATATATATATATATATGTATGAATTTATGTATGTATGTATGTATGTATCTATCTATCTCAATCTGTTTCTATCTATCTATCTATCTATCTATCTATCTATCTATCTATTCTATGTTTTCCGATAACTTGTTTCCCTCGCCGATAATCGTTATCTTACGTCGCACATGAAAGAATTAATGAAAATATGATGAGAAACTTGAGGTGAAAGATATATGGTCCTATCGATGGATGCGAGGAATACCATGGATAGAACATATAAGCAATGAGAGAGTTTTAAGTAAAACAGGATCGACAATGGAACTTATAATTACAACCAGAAATATGTGAAACGTATAACAAGGAAGGAGAGTCTGGTGTGTTAAATAATAGTTTAGGAGACTTTTTATTTTATTTTTATTTTTAGGAGGAAGTGTATCTCAACTTCCGGAGGTTGACCTTCGGGGTCAGATGTCAGGCATAATAAGGAAGTCGATTTTGATTGGCTGAGCTAGCGTGGAAATGATAGATAATGAAAGGTTTTTCAATAAGGTGCTGATTGAACGTCATGCAATCGCGTTCTCTTTCGTGTACAAAAAGGCTCCACAGTGAAGTGTGGTGGTGGGTGGCGACCCCATTGGATAGAAGACATTATAAAAATAGTAAAGTTAAAATTTTCTGGGTTGAAATATTTTATTACCGAAAACGATTGGCGATTGCTGGCCACAGAGAAAAGTCGATTCATTCACTGTTAGCATGCAACCTGGAAGAGCCTTAGTAATCTCGAATTTATCAGAAAAGGACAAAGAGGAGTAGTAAATAGTTAAAAGTTATTTAGAGCAGAAAAAAAAAAAAACAAACAAAAAAAACAAGAAGCTGTGGGGAGCCATGTTCGGCGACGTCCTGAAGGGACATAGTCCACCAAAGATGAAGAAAATTATTTTTTGTCTTCTTATTCTTTGATATGTTATGTCCTCTAGAAATAGAAATTGAAACTATTTGTAAAATTCCAGTACCAGTCAAGAATAAAATACACCACCAACATTTCTGATGGCATTAACCCTAGAACAATAACCATGGGTATATAGTACCAGATTTTTAATTACAATTTTCAGTATGATTTTCTTACTAAATAATATGTTTTTCAGTTCCTAATAAGTACAAAGTTTGAAGTGCCTGCATGAAAATATTTCAAATAAAGATTTATATTTAATATATTTTGTTAATATTTTCTCGATAAATCCATGATTAAAATGGTCTGACGATACTCACGAAAAAATACATCCAAAATACTTGAAAATGGTAACTGAAACCATGGATAGACTCAGTAAAAACAAAATGGTAATAAAAAATATTCGAACAACATATATTGATAGATTCATTTCACGGTTTTTATTTGCTTATGATTCTTCCTTTTATAAAAAGCTAATGATGTAATTCTGTGACATTAGAGCATATGTAGAAATTCCCTTGTACGATTAAATATTTGAGAAAAAAACAAAAATATTTAATAATCATCAGAATGCCTGTCTTTATTTTAAGAACTAAAAGATTTTAATTTCCTACGTAAACAGAAACACTTCTGTCTCCCCATTTTAATTTTCTCAGGATGGCATTTATAAAATCAAAAACGTAATGCCCTTTATTTATTTGTTCTTCCATCTCCCTTCTTTCTCTCTCTTCTCTCCCCGTCTTACGAAAATTTCTCTTAATATATATATAATTCAACAGACGATATTATATTTTATATATGGATTTTGACTGCCTATTTCCGTCCGATACTGTGCGTCTGATATTTGGTTGAAATAGTTTCTGACCCTTTTTGGTTTCAGTGTAGTATCTGTTCTTATCAGATCAATCTAATTCTCTCTCAAACCTTCCTTTTTCTTTCATTTTGTCGTTAAAACCAAATGTATTTTCCGTCTATCTACAATCAAAAACGGAATAGTCCATTATTTAAAACTGGGCTTGATGGTCGTGCTATCTAACGTAGGAAGGAAGAAATACAATAGGATATTAATAATGATGAGAATGATGAACGATAATGGCTTTGTTCTTTTATTGAAAGAATAATGAGCCTCAGCATAACTGAAATACAGGAAAAACTTTATTTTATATAAAAACATAATATATTTATATTTTGCATACCCCATATTCACCAATTGGAAGACGTATATATACTTTATTTAAATAACCATTAAATAATGGAATTTTTTTTCTTTATAAGCTTATATAATAACGTATATATATATATACAACAAAGGAAATAAACTAAAGAATTCTTATTCCAAAAACCTATAAAGACCTACAAACTAAACAGAGCCTTACTCTATCGTGTTTAAAGTTCAATACAAATATATATTTAAAATTCCCAGAAAATCATTAAAACAGACTGAAAATAATGGAAGCATTGTTAATAAAAAAAAAAAAAGCCAAGAAAAAACATCCAATTATATAAACAAATGGTATTATATTGATAGATTCATTCGGCTTATCATATGATGATTGACGTTTGAGAAAAATAAAAGAATCCCTAGAACTATTTCCTACGTAAAAATTATCCATTTACATTCAGTCTCTCTAAATATCCTATAATATAAATAAATCTATATAATGGCTAAAGATGAGCCAAGAGCGTTCGACATACAAAACATTTGGAAACCCAGGGTCAAAACTTTATCCAACATAATTTGTCCAGAAAAAAAATAATTATAAGAACACAATAAAAAATTATAGGAAAATCTTTAACCGCAGTACCTTGTCAGTCTTATTTAATGAAACTTGCATACATGAATGAGGGATTGATACATACATAAACAATCCATACATTCAGAAAAATAAAATCATAATGGCTAAAAGTATAGCCATATATACATACAAAACATTTGGATATATATATATATATATATATATATATATATATATATATATATATATATATATATATATATATATATATATAATATATAAAAAAATATTATTCTACTCTGTATTGAGCACTCTTTTAAGAATAGCATCTGTTCGTTATTGGAATTTATTCTGTATACACAAATCCTATACTTGAATATATATACAGTGTAACCCGGATATAAGAGACCCGGATATAAGAAACCCGGATATAAGAGAAACCCGGATATAAGAGAGATTTTCTCTGGTCCCAAATTAGAGCCTGTGTTAATGTATATAAAACAGACCAAAACCCGAATATAAGAGAAACCGGATATAAGAGACTTCTTCTCCGGTCCCGACAACTCTCTTATATCCGGGTTACACTGTATATATATATATATATATATATATATATATATATATATATATATATATTAGGACATTACAGTAAAAAAGGTAAATTATCATATAACTTTATAGAGTTAGTAGTATTTAATTTAATATTAATGAATTTATTAGTTTCATTTTTGTGTGTTCATTAATGTTGTGCGTTCAGAGGAAAGTTTCATTTTATACACATAGGTAAGAATTGGTGTTTGCTAATATTTACCTCGACGCAAGAAGAGTTCGGTTCAATTTTTCTAGAATGTTATCATTGGACATTTCGTTTCTCTTTTTAGATGTGTCTGCTAAGTTTTTTTTATATAAGGGGCCTTATCATTTAAAGTCTCCACGGAGATTTTCCTCTTTTACTTTTGAGTTGCCTCGTTCGATTTTTGTTAACTGAGTAGCTGTTCCGAGAATAATTACCATTTCCCAAGTAACAGAAAACATTGGTGGCAAAATCTAAAAAAAAAAAAAATCCTTAGGAAAAAAACAAGTTAACGTAAACAAACACGTTCTACATGTAAGCAATGCTACTCAATACAGCCTTTCGTCTTCGTTACTAACCATGGCCAAAATGGTAGGCGAGCGTGCAAAAAAGGATCGATAATAGTTTTAATGACAAATATGACAATGAAAACGATGACAACAAGTATGATAAGCTAGAAACAACGGTTAATCTTAGAGATGTAGTTATCATAGTGATTATGAATATAGTACTGATGATTATAAAGGTCATTTCAGCGTTAGTAAAGCAGTGATATTTAATACCAGAGGCAATTCCACGTATCCATTCACTTCCAACCACTGCTTCCCTCTTAACTCCGCGCTTGCGCAGTCGTAACTTCCCGTACCAGCGTTTCTCATTTTCCACGTTCTGCAAAAGAATCCAAAGCTAGAGGGTGATTTTTTTTTCTTTTTTCTTTTTTTTACTTTTTTTTTTGCAGGGTCAGGGCGAAGGAAAAGGCGACTGATGGCGACTATTGGTTTCGAACGTCAAACATCATTCTAATGAAATCACGAGGCGTGCGCTCGTCTCTAAGGGATTCACTGAAGCAAAACATTAGGGAATATAGTCTAACTCCTATCTGCCCGTTTCTCTATCAATACAACTCTTTCACCTCTTCATCCTCCTTCCTCCTCCTTTCGTTCTCTCATTCTATTTCTCTCTCGCCCATTGACTCTGTTTCTCTACGTTGCTCACACTCATTTTAGCCCAAGCGGTGGGTGAAATCATCGACCCGATTAAAACCTGCGCTGAGCAAGGAAAAGGATATTTGTTCTGGGCGGGGATAACTTTACAATAGATGTGCTGAAAGATTAGAGATGCACTTCTTCCTTTTAAGAAAGAAAGAAAGAAAAAAGAAGAAGAAGAAAAAGAAAAGAAGAAGAAGAAGAATGAAAAAGTAAAAGAAATGACAAAAGACCAAGGAAGAAACAAAAGCAACAGAATATGGATGGAAGAATCGTTGGAGGAGGAAGGGGGTGATGGTTTAATGCAATCATATTTTTACGGAGAATACAAAATAGGAAGATGAGAGATAAAGACAAAGTAGTGAAAGAGAGAGATTCAGAAAACGATAAGAAGAGAACCAATGTCATTGAATGAAGGAGTGAAAGGTGATGTGGAGAGGAAATAAAGTTCGGGATGGAGGAATTGAAATAGCTGCTAATTAAAATGGTAAATTGAAGACAACAAAAATAAGATAATGGACAATAGGAAGAAACATAGAAAGAAACAAACCAAGAAGACGAAGAAATCACAAAGGGAAGAAGAAGGAAAACTAAACACAAAAAACAAACCAAGAAGAGGAAGACATAGAAGACAGTGCAAAATAAGAAGAGGAAGACGTAGAAGACAGTGGACAATAATAAGAAGAAGACGTAGAAGACAGTGGACAATAATAATAAGAAGACGTAGAAGACAGTGGACAATAAGAAGAGGAAGACGTAGAAGACAGTGGACAATAATAATAATAAGACGTAGAAGACCGTGGACAATAAGAAGAGGAAGACGTAGAAGACAGTGGCAAATAAGAAGAGGAAGACGTAGAAGACAGTGGAAAAGAAAAACAGGAAGACATAGAAGACAGTGGGAAATAAGAAGAGGAAGACGTAGAAGACAGTGGAAAATAAGAGGAGGGAGACGTAGAAGACAGTGGACAATAATAATAAGAAGACGTAGAAGACAGTGGACAATAATAATAAGAAGACTTAGAAGACAGTGGACAATAAGAAGAAGAAGACGTAGTAGACAGTGGCAAACAAGAAGAGGAAGACGTAGAAGACAGTTCAAAATAAAAAGAGGAAGACATAGAAGACAGTGGAAAATAAGAGGAGGAAGACGTAGAAGACAGTGGACAATAATAATAAGAAGACGTAGAAGACAGTGGACAATAATAAGAAGAAGACGTAGAAGACAGTGGACAATAAGAAGAGGAAGACGTAGAAGACAGTGGACAATAATAATAATAAGACGTAGAAGACAGTGGACAATAAGAAGAGGAAGACGAAAGACAGGGAAATAAGAAGAGGAAGGCGTAGTAGACAGGGACAATAAGAAGAGGAAGACGAGAAGACAGTGGAAAATAAGAGGAGGAAGACGTAGAAGACAGTGGACAATAATAATAAATAGACGTAGAAGACAGGGACAATAAGAAGAGGAAGACGAAGACAGTGGCAAATAAGAAGAGGAAGACGAAAGACAGTGCAAAATAAAACAGGAAGACATAGAAGACAGTGGAAATAAGAAGAGGAAGGCGTAGTAGACAGTGGAAAATAAAACAGGAAGACATAGAAGACAGTGGGAAATAAGAAGAGGAAGGCGTAGTAGACAGGACAATAAGAAGAGGAAGACGAAGACAGTGGAAAATAAGAGGAGGAAGACGTAGAAGACAGTGGACAATAATAATAATAAGACGTAGAAGACAGTGGACAATAAGAAGAGGAAGACGTAGAAGACAGTGGCAAATAAGAAGAGGAAGACGTAGAAGACAGTGCAAAGTAAGAAGAAGAAGACATAGAAGACAGTGGACAATAAGAAGAGGAAGACGTAGAAGACAGTGGAAAATAAGAGGAGGGAGACGTAGAAGACAGTGGACAATAATAATAATAAGACGTAGAAGACAGTGGACAATAAGAAGAGGAAGACGAAAGACAGGGCAAATAAGAAGAGGAAGACGTAGAAGACAGTGCAAAATAAGAAGAGGAAGACATAGAAGACAGTGGACAATAAGAAGAGGAAGACGTAGAAGACAGGGAAAATAAGAGGAGGGAGACGTAGAAGACAGTGGACAATAATAATAATAAGACGTAGAAGACAGTGGACAATAAGAAGAGGAAGACGTAGAAGACAGTGGACAATAATAATAATAAGACGTAGAAGACAGTGGACAATAAGAAGAGGAAGACGAGAAGACAATGGAAAATAAGAAGAGGAAGACGTAGAAGACAGTGGACAATAATAATAATAAGACGTAGAAGACAGGGACAATAAGAAGAGGAAGACGTAGAAGACAGGGACAATAAGAAGAGGAAGGCGTAGTAGACAGGACAATAAGAAGAGGAAGACGTAGAAGACAATGGAAAATAAGAGGAGGAAGACGTAGAAGACAGTGGACAATAATAATAATAAGACGTAGAAGACAGTGGACAATAAGAAGAGGAAGACGTAGAAGACAGTGGACAATAAGAAGAGGAAGACGTAGAAGACAGTGGACAATAAGAGGAGGAAGACGTAGAAGACAGTGGAAAATAATAATAATAAGACGTAGAAAACAGTGGACAATAAGAAGAGGAAGACGTAGATAACAGTGGACAATAAGAAGAGAAGGACGTAGAAGACAGTGCAAAATAAGAAGAGGAAGACATAGAAGACAGTGGACAATAAGAAGAGGAAGACGTAGAAGACAGTGGACAATAATAATAATAAGACGTAGAAGACAGTGGACAATAAGAAGAGGAAGACGTAGAAGACAGTGGACAATAATAATAATAAGACGTAGAAGACAGTGGACAATAAGAAGAGGAAGACGTAGAAGACAATGGAAAATAAGAAGAGGAAGACGTAGAAGACAGTGGACAATAATAATAATAAGACGTAGAAGACAGTGGACAATAAGAAGAGGAAGACGTAGAAGACAGTGGACAATAAGAAGAGGAAGGCGTAGTAGACAGTGGACAATAAGAAGAGGAAGACGTAGAAGACAGTGGAAAATAAGAGGAGGAAAACGTAGAAGACAGTGGACAATAATAATAATAAGACGTAGAAGACAGTGGACAATAAGAAGAGGAAGACGTAGAAGACAGTGGCAAATAAGAAGAGGAAGACGTAGAAGACAGTGCAAAATAAGAAGAGGAAGACATAGAAGACAGTGGACAATAAGAAGAGGAAGACGTAGAAGACAGTGGAAAATAAGAGGAGGGAGACGTAGAAGACAGTGGACAATAATAATAATAAGACGTAGAAGACAGTGGACAATAAGAAGAGGAAGACGTAGAAGACGGTGGACAATAAGAAGAGGAAGGCGTAGTAGACAGTGGACAATAAGAGGAGGGAGACGTAGAAGACAGTGGACAATAATAATAATAAGACGTAGAAGACAGTGGACAATAAGAAGAGGAAGACGTAGAAGACAGTGGACAATAAGAAGAGGAAGGCGTAGTAGACAGTGGACAATAAGAGGAGGGAGACGTAGAAGACAGTGGACAATAATAATAATAAGACGTAGAAGACAGTGGACAATAAGAAGAGGAAGACGTAGAAGACAGTGGACAATAAGAAGAGGAAGGCGTAGACAGGGACAATAAGAAGAGGAAGACATAGAAGACAGTGGACAATAAGAAGAAGAAGACGTAGAAGACAGTGGAAAATAAGAGGAGGGAGACGTAGAAGACAGTGGACTATAATAATAATAAGACGAAAGACAGTGGACAATAAGAAGAGGAAGACGTAGAAGACAGTGGACAATAAGAGGAGGAAGGCGTAGTAGACAGTGGACAATAAGAGGAGGGAGACGTAGAAGACAGTGGACAATAATAATAATAAGACGTAGAAGACAGTGGACAATAAGAAGAGGAAGACGTAGAAGACAGTGGACAATAAGAAGAGGAAGGCGTAGTAGACAGTGGACAATAAGAGGAGGGGAGACGTAGAAGACAGTGGACAATAATAATAATAAGACGTAGAAGACAGTGGACAATAAGAAGAGGAAGACGAAAGACAGTGGACAATAAGAAGAGGAAGGCGTAGTAGACAGTGGACAATAAGAAGAGGAAGACATAGAAGACAGTGGACAATAAGAAGAGGAAGACGTAGAAGACAGTGGAAAATAAGAGGAGGAGACGTAAAGACAGTGGACAATAATAATAATAAGACGTAGAAGACAGTGGACAATAAGAAGAGGAAGACGTAGAAGACAGTGGACAATAAGAAGAGGAAGGCGTAGTAGACAGTGGACAATAAGAAGAGGAAGACGTAGAAGACAGTGGACAATAAGAAGAGGAAGACGTAGAAGACAGTGGACAATAAGAAGAGGAAGACGTAGAAGACAGTGGAAAATAAGAGGAGGGAGACGTAGAAGACAGTGGACAATAATAATAATAAGACGTAGAAGACAGTGGACAATAAGAAGAGGAAGACATAGAAGACAGTGGACAATAAGAAGAGGAAGACGTAGAAGACAGTGGAAAATACGAGGAGGGAGACGTAGAAGACAGTGGACAATAATAATAATAAGACGTAGAAGACAGTGGACAATAAGAAGAGGAAGACGTAGAAGACAGTGGACAATAAGAAGAGGAAGGCGTAGTAGACAGTGGACAATAAGAAGAGGAAGACGTAGAAGACAGTGGAAAATAAGAGGAGGAAAACGTAGAAGACAGTGGACAATAATAATAATAAGACGTAGAAGACAGTGGACAATGAGAAGAGGAAGACGTAGAAGACAGTGGACAATAATAATAAGAAGACGTAGGAGACAGTGGACAATAAGAAGAGGAAGACGTAGAAGACAGTGGCAAACAAGAAGACGAAGACGTAGAAGTCAGTGCAAAATAAAAACAGGAAGACATAGAAGACAGTGGGAAATAAGAAGAGGAAGACGTAGAAGACAGTGCAAAATAAGAAGAGGAAGACATAGAAGACAGTGGACAATAAGAAGAGGAAGACGTAGAAGACAGTGGAAAATAAGAGGAGGGAGACGTAGAAGACAGTGGACAATAATAATAATAAGAGGTAGAAGACAGTGGACAATAAGAAGAGGAAGACGTAGAAGACAGTGGACAATAATAATAATAAGACGTAGAAGACAGTGGACAATAAGAAGAGGAAGACGTAGTAGACAGTGGACAATAAGAAGAGGAAGACGTAGAAGACAGTGGAAAATAAGAAGAGGAAGACGTAGAAGACAATGGAAAATAAGAAGAGGAAGACGTAGAAGACAGTGGACAATAATAATAATAAGACGTAGAAGACAGTGGACAATGAGAAGAGGAAGGCGTAGAAGACAGTGGACAATAATAATAAGAAGACGTAGAAGACAGTGGACAATAAGAAGAGGAAGACGTAGAAGACAGTGGCAAACAAGAAGACGAAGACGTAGAAGACAGTGCAAAATAAAAACAGGAAGACATAGAAGACAGTGGGAAATAAGAAGAGGAAGGCGTAGTAGACAGTGGACAATAATAATAATAAGACGTAGAAGACAGTGGACAATAAGAAGAGGAAGACGTAGAAGACAGTGGCAAATAAGAAGAGGAAGACGTAGAAGACAGTGCAAAATGAGAAGAGGAAGACGTAGAAGACAGTGGAAAGTAAGAGGAGGAAGACGTAGAAGACAGTGGACAATAATAATAAGAAGACGTAGAAGACAGTGGACAATAAGAAGAGGAAGACGTAGAAGACAGTGGCAAATAAGAAGTGGAAGACGTAGAAGACAGTTCAAAATAAAAAGAGGAAGACATAGAAGACAGTGGGAAATAAGAGGAGGAAGACGTAGAAGACAGTTCAAAAATAAAACAGGAAGACATGGAAATAAGAAGACAAGACGGTGGAAATAAGAAGAAGGAAGACAGTTCAGAAGAGGAAGACATAGAAGACAGTGGGAAGGAAGACATAGAAGAAGTTCAATAAGACGTAGAAGACAGTGGACAATAAGAAGAAGAAGACGAGAAGACAGTGGACAAAATAAAAAAGAGGAAGGAAGACATAAAATAAAAGAAGACAGGGGAAATAAGAAGAGGAAGGCGTAGTAGACAGTGGACAATAATAATAATAAGACGTAGAAGACAGTGGACAATAAGAAGAGGAAGACGTAGAAGACAGTGCAAAAAAAGAAGAGGAAGACGTAGAAGACCGAGCAAAATAAGAAGAGGAAGTCGTAGAAGACAGTGGACAATAATAATAATAAGACGTAGAAGACAGTGGACAATAAGAAGCGGAAGACGTAGAAGACAGTGCAAAATAAAAACAGGAAGACATAGAAGACAGTGGGAAATAAGAAGAGGAAGGCGTAGTAGACAGTGGACAATAATAATAATAAGACGTAGAAGACAGTGGACAGGACAGGACAATAAGAAGGAAAACATAGAAGACGGAAATAGAAGACAGTGCAAAATAAAAAAGAGGAAGACATAAGAAGATACAGTGGAAGAAAAAATAAAAAGAGGAAGACGAAGACAGTGGAAGAATAAAAAGACAGAAGACGAAAGACAATAGAAAATAATAATAAGAAGACGTAGAAGACAGTGGAAAATAAGAAGAAGAAGACGTAGAAGACAGTGGGAAATAAGAAGAGGAAGGCGTAGTAGACAGTGGAAAATAAGAAGAGGAACACATAGAAGAGAGTGGACAATAAAAAGCGGAAGACGTAGAAGACAATAGAAAATAAGAAGAAGAAGACGTAGAAGACAGTGGGAAATAAGAAGAGGAAGACGTAGAAGACATTGCAAAATAAGAAGAGGAAAACGTAGAAGACAGTGGAAAATGAGAGGCGGAAGACGTAGAAGACACTGGAAAATAATAATAAGACGTAGAAGTCAGTGGACAATAATAAGAAGAAGACGTAGAAGACAGTGGGAAATAAAAAGCCGAAGACGTAGAAGACACTGGAAAATAAGAAGAAGAAGACGTAGAAGTCAGTGGACAATAAAAAGCGGAAGTCGTAGAAGACCATGGAAAATAAGAAGAGGAAAACGTAGAAGACAGTGGACAATAATAATAATAAGACGTAGAAGACAGTGGACAATAAGAAGCGGAAGACGTAGAAGACAGTTCAAAATAAAAAGAGGAAGACATAGAAGACAGTGGGAAATAAGAAGAGGAAGGCGTAGTAGACAGTGGAAAATAAGAAGAGGAACACATAGAAGACAGTGGACAATAAAAAGCGGAAGACGTAGAAGACAATAGAAAATAATAAGAAGAAGACGTAGAAGACAGTGGGAAATAAGAAGAGGAAGACGTAGAAGACATTGCAAAATAAGAAGAGGAAGACGTAGAAGACAGTGGAAAAAAAGATGCGGAAGACGTAGAAGACACTGGAAAATAATAATAAGAAGACGTAGAAGTCAGTGGACAATAAGAAGAGGAAGACGTAGAAGACAGTGGGAAATAAAAAGCCGAAGACGTAGAAGACACTGGAAAATAAGAAGAAGAAGACGTAGAAGTCAGTGAACAATAAGAAGAGGAAGACGTAGTAGACAGTGGGAAATAAGAAGAGGAAGACGTAGAAGACAGTGGAAAATAAAAAGCGGAAGACGTAGAAGACAATGGAAAATAAGAAGAGGAAGGCGTAGAAGACAGTTGAAAATAATAATAAGAAGACTTAGAAGACAGTGGACAATAAGAAGAGGAAGACGTAGTAAACAGTGGAAAATAATAATAAGAAGACGTAGAAGACAGTGCAAAATAAGAAGAGGAAGACGTAGTAGACAGTGGAAAATAAGAAGAGGAACACATAGAAGACAGTTGACAATAAAAAGTGGTAGGCCTAGAAGACAGTAGAAAATATAAAGAGGAAGACATAGAAGACAGTGGAAAATAAAAAGTGGAAGGCGTAGAAGACAGTGGTAAATAAGAGAAAAGTAAAAACAAAGAAACATAGAAAAGAACACACCAAAAAGTTAAAAAGCAACAATAACAATAAAGAAAAGAAAAACAAAACTAAAAATAAAGCATGAAGTAGAATCAGATAAAGCCAAAGTTGGCAACAATAATAATATAAAGAAAAGACAGAAAGAAACAAAGAAGAAGAAGAAGAAAAACAAGAAGAAAAAGAAGAACAAGAACAATAGTAATAATAATAATAATGAGAAGAAGATGAACAACAACAACAAGGAAAACAAGAAGAACAAGAAGAACTAGAACAAAAAATACAAGAAGAAGAAGAACAACAATAATAATAATAATAATAAGAAGAAGAAGATGAACAACAACAACAAGGAAAACAAGAAGAACAAGAAAAACTAGAACAAAAAACAAGAAGAACAATAATAATAATAAGAAGAAGAAGAAGAAGAAGATGAACGACAACAACAACAAGGAAAACAAGAAGAACAAGAAAAACTAGAACAAAAAACAAGAAGAACAATAATAATAATAATAATAATAAGAAGAAGAACAACAATAATAATAATAATAAGAAGAAGAAGAAGAAGAAGAAGAAGAACAACAACAACAGCAAAGAAAACAAGAACAAGAAAAACAAGAACAAAAAAACATGAAGAAGAAGAAGAAGAAGAAGAAGAACAACAACAACAAGGAGGAGGAGAAAAACAAGAAGAAGAAGAACAACAACAACAACAACAACAACAAGGAGGAGGAGAAAAACAAGAAGAAGGAGAAGAACAACAACAACAACAACAACAAGGAGGAGGAGAAAAACAAGAAGAAGGAGAAGAAGAAGAAGAACAACAACAAGGAGGAGGAGAAAAACAAGAAGAAGGAGAAGAACAACAACAACAACAACAACAACAAGGAGGAGGAGAAAAACAAGAAGAAGGAGAAGAAGAAGAACAACAACAACAACAAGGAGGAGGAGAAAAACAAGAAGAAGGAGAAGAAGAAGAAGAACAACAACAACAAGGAGGAGGAGAAAAAGAAGAAGAAGGAGAATAAGAACTCGAAGAGACCTGTAATGGACAACGAGAAGGAGAATCAAAGAAACATGGAATGAAACAAAGCAAAAAGTAGAAGAAAAATTCACAGAACGAGAAAATCGAAGGAAACATACAAAGAAAGAAGAAGAAAAAGAAAATAAGACCAAATATAAATGAGAAAGAAAGTAACATTGAAACATGCTAAGAAATAATTTCAGAAGTGAATAAAAAGGAAATTCTAAAGGAAAAAAAGAAACTTTGAAAGAATAAAATATATATATAATAATGTGCCATTTGCAGAAGCCTGCGAAGAAAAAAAAAAGTGCGTTGTTGTGGGGTGGAGGGGGAATAAGTCGTATTTCAAGGAGGAGAAACAGGAGGAGAAAAAAAAAACTAAATCTTTTTTAAAAGTGCAAAGAACAAAAATGATGAGAGAAAAAAAAAAGAGAGTGTAGGAATACAAAATAAACAAAAAATGTCAACGAAGGAAGAGTAAACAAAATGAAGACAAAGAAAGTTATAAGTAAAGGATGTTCTTGTCTTGGGGGTTTTTTGAGAAATAGCTGACTACTCATTCGCGTAGAATCAGTCTCCCTGTAGATTTGTCATTTAATAAATGTTGGCTTGAAGTAGCAGTCGGCAATTAGCAACAAAGGTGAAGGAACGAAAGCCGCTGGAGATTCGAGAACTAAAAGTGGTTAAAAGGCAGCCATGATTAATTTACCTTATACAATTATGCACTGGGTGGCGTTTAGGAAAATGATAAGGTTCTGAGTGAAAATGGAGAAAAATTATTTATATCTATAACAATCAATGTATGTATGTGTAGGGGAAATACACAATTTGAAAATTCGACGATAGCCTTCAACTAAACTAAATATTTATTACTGTATGCAGAGCACGCCGTCAGACATGAGAGAAAGATTGAAAATTGGCAATATTATTAAGTATTTTAATAAATAATTTATTCCATTTTATTAAATAAAATAAAAAAAAAGCACACACTCTATTTAACATCAAAAGAGAATTTAAAATAACTTCATTTTATAATTACCTTGGAGCGTCTATTTTCAGCTTTACAGGTAAAATTGATGGTTGTTAGCAAAAGAGACAAACTTTCGCCTTGCTCAGACGTTCCACCCATGATGTTCTCAGCATCCTTCTGTAGAACCAGATCTCTGCCGCAAGAATGAGGTAGTTCTGTAGAAGGACGCTGGGAATACCATAGACACGGCGTGTGAGTAACGAGAAAGTTTTAAGGAATATGGGAACATAACAGCCTCCTACAAACCGAAAGAGTTTGAAACTTCTGAGGAACATAACTAAGAAAGAAGGCTTGGAAAAGTTAATACTCACAGGGTATAAGGAAGGCAAGAAAGAAAAACGGCGAATAATCTAAGGAGTTTATGTAAATGGACGGAAGGACAGGGATGGTCAAATGACAAACGTTACTTAAAGCTACAAAGAACTAGATACTGTGAAGAGCTTCCATCGATTATTTTCAACTTTCATTCTATTGTAATTCTTTATAAACTTTGTCTTTCCGTTAATTCTCCAAAGCCTTGTTCCGCCATCCATATTTGCTCAAACTCACGAAGTATGTTATGCGTTGTTTTCCTTTGTCCTTCTTGACCTCCCGTGTGTTCTCGCTTTTTAATTATGTTTTTTTTTTTCCTGTTTCTTATATTCTTTCACACTCAGTAACTTCCCTGTGTCTTAGTGACTTTATTGCCTTGCTTGGAGTGAAATGTTTTAAAAAAAAAAAAAACTGATCATGTTGGCTCAAACTTGCAACTTAGCGATATTAAACAAACCCTAATAAACAATAATTTCCCTAACAACGTCGTCGGCCAGCAAATAATATTAGCCTTAACGAAATTTAAAAAAAGAATAACGCCAGACCCTCCCCCACCACTCCTGAATAATTCTATCATGACCAAATGCACACTGATTATAAGCAGTGCGAAAAAGCAATTAAAATATAATTCACCGGTACATATTTCTGAATAATCCTAACAAACACCTAATATTTATAATATTTTTCCAAGCATAGCTTAGATGTGGCACAAGGCCGAAAGTATAGGGCACCGAGTGAGGATCGAACTCAGTATTCATTCGTTTTTGTTTTAGTGGGACAAGCTTGCTAACTATTACACCGCCTCAAGGTGTCCAGGGTATTTTCTAAACATAGCTTAGATTTGGCACAAGCCTGAAATCATGGGGCGCCCAGTGAGGATTGAACTCACTACTCAGTCGTAATTGTTCTAGCGAGACAAGCTTGCTGACCATTACACCACGTCGAGGTGCCCAAAATTTTTTCTAAGCGTAGCTTAGTTGTGTTACTAGGCCGAAATTAGGGGACACCCAGTGAGGATCGAACTCACTATTCCCTCATAACTGTTTTAGCGAGACAAGCTTGCTAACCATTACACCAACACCTAATGTTTATATGCTGCACAAAAAAGTTTAAAACATCTAATTTAATTATTTCCAAGAACACCGGTTGTCTATGAATTCTTACGTACCCGCCGCAGCCTTCGCTGAAAGATTGTATGTCCAACACTAATAATCAAAAGACAGCATTAAATACTTACATTGGGCACACATGCACTACACTCTCCCGTAGCCTGATCTGGCAGCTGTCGAAACTCAGTGAAATCCGTGAACACATTAACCAGCACATTATGAACAACTAAAGTACAACTATCAATATAAGACAAATATTAGTAAATAACACTAAAATACTGTACTGCACCCAATGCAAGGAAAAACTCAAAACACTAAAAGCTATTACTATACAAAATAAACAGGCCACATGAAATAAAATATACATCACGGAATACGGTATCTTGAAGTGCGTATGATATAATTAATGTGCCCATATATTATATTAGTATTATACAAAAATCAAAAATAAAAATAAAAATAAAATAAAATAGATAAATCGTATTTTTTACGTGCAACCTCGTTTCCAATAACCGTTACACATGACGTCACGTAAGATCATTTCAAACGTTCAGCTTCCTAAAGAATAGCAGGATGCAGACAAAGAAATTCTAACTACCACATAGATAGCACATTGGTTCTTGAAAATGACTGCGAAAGTCAAAATTATTTGAACAAAAATAACAAAATATGAACTTTGAACAGTTTATTCACAATTTCGAATTTGTGCTCGAAGTTATGAATAAACACAACACTTTATCCGAAAAATGAATAATAATAATAATAATAATAATAAAGAAATACATATTCAAAGATGTCTGATTAAAGAGAACCTAAAAGCTCTGTTTGTTTCACTTTTTATTATTTTTCCATTGTTACGGATAAGGTGTTGAGTTTACCCATAACTTCGAGCACAAATTAGCAATTGTGAATGAACTGTGAGTTTGAAAGCTGTAAGTTTGAAATAGCCTACGTTGACGTCATGGGTAACGGTTATTCGGAAAGAAGTCGCACAATAAAAAAGAATGTTTATTTTGTATAATAATAAGTATCAGCCAAGAAATGTGCGAAAGATAGCCTGCCCTTCTACTCTGCATTTCTGTACTACTAGTTTAAGCTGACTAAATAATCTATCTATCTATCTATCTATCTATCTATCTGTCTGTCTGTCTGTCTATCTATCTATCTATCTATCTGCCAATGACTTTTTTATTATCTATCTATCTATCTATCTATCTATCTATCTATCTATCTATCTATCTGCCTATGTCTGTTCATTATTATCTATCCATTCATTCATCTATCTATCTATCTATCTATCTATCTATCTATCATATGTCTGTGTTATAGTGAACACACCTATTCTATAGTTAATAGACTCTCCTACCTATAATAAGTAGGGGTAGTAGGAGTCGCTCAGTGGTTCGGTCAGTCAGTCGATGCCGGATGACCGTTAGTCGGATAATAAAGTATCAGCAACCCCCACTAGATTTCTCTGCTGTCATTACCGATTATATCAAGTTCCTAACGTTTTTTAGCGTCGAACCTATTTTAGGACCGACTTAGTACAAATACAAGCCCCACTGTGAAACCACCATAAGTCTGTTCATTATCTATCTATCTATCTATCTATCTATCTATCTATCTATCCGTCTGTCTGTCTGTCTGCCCATGTCTGTTCATTATCATTCATATCTATCTATCTATCTATCTATCTATCTATCTATCTATCTATCCGTCTGTCTGTTCTGTCTGCCTATGTCTGTTCATTATCTATTCATCTATTCATCTATCTATCTCTATCTCTCTCTATATATATATATATATATATATATATATATATATATATATATATTCAAAGATGTCTGATTAAAGAGGTCCTACAAGGTCTGTTTGTTTAACTTTTTTTATTATTTTTTTCCATTTTTTGAATAAGGTGTTGAGTTTATCCATAACTTGAGCAACTAGCATCTACCGCCTGATGAGACTGTAATGGTTAAAACAATTGTAGCAGGTATGTATGGGATATTTAACTTTTTAATATTTAAAGCTCTGCACGTTCAATTTTTGGATTGCGTATAGAACACTTTAATACAGCCGTTTTCAAAATGTCCATACGTACAGACAACAACTGACACATTTACTTATCTATGATGATGTAACGTGTCGTGATGTGCTTATTATGAACGATAAGATGAAACTTGTGTTAAAATAATCCAAGAGGCTGTATTTCTGTGTAGTATTGGCAAAGATAGTGCGAGAATTTGGCACATTTTCAGAATCTGAACTTGTTGACGTCAAAAGATCATTCAACTTGGCATAATCTGCTTCCTAGTCTTGCAGACAGAATATTCTGGTAAATGTTTGGCATCCGATTTTCTGTCAAATGCCAAACAGATTTCTCAACCAATCGGTTGTCTCAATTTTTGAAGTCGCTTCTCTCTTTCATTCCGGCTGTGTTAACTCAATTTATTATTCCTTATCAATAACAAACATTCTCTCTTTCTTTGTTTCTTTCCCTGTTGATTATTCTTTCTTTCTTTGTGTTTGTACTTCTTTCTTTCTCTTTTCTCAAATAAGTAATTCACTAATTGAACTTTAAGTAGTATTCGACGCTCTTTGCCTTTTGTTCATGCCTGTTCCTCTTCCTTGTATCGTCCTTGGTATGACGATAAACCGCATCCGGTAGCAAGGTTTCTGATCGGGAGATTGGAAGTCTTGAGAAGGGTGGAACCACTTCTTAATTCCTGTTGTTCACAGGTTCTCCCTGACCAGCCATGGGCAAATAGTGACTGCCACCAAAAAATCAAAAAATAAAATAAAAAAAATAACAACACATTTTATAGTAAAATTACTAGCAATACATTTGTATAGTGAAATTACCAGCAACATATTTTATGATCTACAAATTATATATAAAAAAAAACATACATTTTTAACCTGAAAGTATAAAATAATGAATAAAATATATAGATTTTGGCATTAAGTAACCCATAGAGGTGTTAATATGCCGCTAAACAAAATCAACAAAATCTTCCTCATAAACACTGATCTCCCAAAAGAACGCAGTGTTAATTGTGAGAAATCAACGTCTGAGATCCTACCACTGTGAACATTTCAAATAACAGATGTAAGCTATTATGTGCCGTTGGTGATCACGCCTCTCCACGATTTCCTCTTTCTTGTAGTTCTATGTAGCGTTTGGCACATTGCCATTCCTCTTTATCCTCTTTCTGTCATCATTCGCAGAATCTCGTTAGGTAGATTACTCGAGATTTTTCTCTGCTCCACTTGCCTTCAGTCTGTCCTGTGAGTGTTCAATTTTCCAAGCCCTCTTTCTTCATTATGTGTCCTAGAAATTTCAACATTCTATTTCTGATTGTATGTATCATTTTAGTTCTCGTTTTAATCAAAATTGCTGCGTTGTTCCGTCTATGGAATTATCAGAATCCTTCTATAGAAACACATCTATGTTAGCTCAAGTCTCTTCTTCATCTGTGAAGAAATTGTTCAACATTCACTGTCATATGGAATGATTACGTATTACATAGTAATTCAGTACTCTTTGCTTTGTTTCTAAAGATATTTTCTATTTCTTAATCCATTTTTAGTTAGAAAAATAGAAAGGGCCGTATGACAACTATGTGTCTTTTACACGGATTTATTTAACATTTACCGTAAAGCAATGCTGAGGGAATTAGAAGTCCCAAAATGACTCATTATTGGCGGTCACAATCTTAACAACATTAGCTATGAACTATTTACATTGTTCAGACTGTTGCCTTCATCTTTAATGAAACATTGATTCACCCCGACCCGGGTGGGAGCACCTGTTAGGGTCCCAGGTATGTGCAAATAGTGGACTAAAAAAACAAAAAACAAAGGACTATAAAGGTATCGGTATACCTTTTTGAAGTAAAAATACCAGCAACACATTTGTATATAAAATTATGACCAACAATATTTATTTATAATAAGGTTATCAAAAATACCTATTTCTAGAAAAGATTACCAACAATAACTATTTATAGTAAAATTACTAACAATACCCATTTATAGTATAATTACCACCAAAACATATTTATAAGATTACCAACAATACTTATTTATAGTAAAATTACTAACAATACCAATTTATAACAGAATTACCAACAATAACTACTTATAGCAGAATTACCAACAATATATTTTATAACAAAATGAATAACAATATATTTTATCTGTAGTTGAAGCCACATGATTTTGTTCACCATATTTAGATTTCAGCATGAAATAACTCATAGAATTTGATAGGCCGCTAAACAAAATCAGGGGAGGAGTACTGTCACATTCACGACATTCTTCAGGTAATATTTGTTGAAGAAGACCGGAGCGTACAGCGGCTGAAAGGTCGGGAATGTGACAGTAAGGACGAGTTCAAGAGTCCGAATATAAATAATAAAAATAGTTACAATACCTCATCTCAGAAATATAGACAGATTTGATATGCAGAAGCCACAGTGTTAATAGAAGACACACACACAAAAAAAGAAGAAAGAAAAAAAACTACAGGAAGTCGTAAAGTAGTAAAAATCAATTCTAAATAGACAGAACGTATAGTTGTCTGCAAATGAAACGGCCCAATTTGCGAATAACAAATTGTAGATACCAAAATCAAGTAAGTACATTAAGTACTTTTTTTTTTAAATAGCGAACGGAAAAAGCGACACTAAAATCAGAAGTCACATTGAGATAGCGAAAAATGACATGCAAAATCTGAGCAAAGTATTAAGAAACCGGAAATTATCATTACTTAACTGTTATATAAATATTGGTATTCCTGTACGACAGTGAATGCTGGATCATCTCATTAGAAATTCAGAAGAGACTCAAGGCAAAAGAAATGTGATTCTGCAGAAGGATGCTGAGAATATCATGGGCTGAACAGGTGAGTAAAGACAGAGATTTAGAGAAAATGAAAACATAAAGGAAGTTTATATTTATCATAAAAAAGAGACGGTTAAGATTTCTAGAAGACATAATGAGGAAAGAAGGATTGGAGATTTGACACTCACAGGACATAATGAATGCAAAAGAGACAGAGAAAAGGAGTGCCTATCCGACCTAACAAGCTTGTGCAAATAGTTGATAGAACAGGAATTAGGAGATACAAAAAAAGAGACAAAATTTATTAAGGGCTACAAAGGACAGGAAATTATGGAGAGCCATGGTCGCTCACGTCATGAAAAAGAACCACCCTCTTTCGCCCCATTTGAAGGGGAGTGAAGTTGTGGGAGAATAAAAATAAACTGATAAATGAAATAATGATAAATAATAAAGAATTTTATTTTCCCATAATGCAAAAGGGAAAATGATACCAAAAAGGATTTCCGGTCACGTGTGAATTTTATGACCCGACTTCCGGAAAGGACACTATCATTCTCTTTTCACCTCCCAGTCATTGAGTTCGGACGTGTTTGGTAACCGTACCAACGACGGTAAGATTCGGCCACCCTCACTCGACGTCAGATTGACTTGTGGTTGACCATTATCCACACATTCGCATATTTGTAACTATGTGCGTCAATCATCATCGACGATTCATTTTCTAATCAAATCTTGGTTTTATTTATTGCGGTCCACTGACATTCGAAATCTGTTAGCGGCATGATCTCCAAGACTGCCCTTCACAAGGTAGCCGATTTAGTCGACAACAACTCGCCACAAAATTTCTTTGCTATCCTATTCTGCAACTTTTAGAGAAAACTAAAGTAGAACTAAATTCGACCGCATTACTAGTTCTAGAGTGAGGGATCGACTGTCAGGCTGTTAGGGTGGCGTCCATTGGCTTTCTGCGTTAGGGTTTGAAGGATTTTATTATATATATGAAGTTTTAATTTGTTAAATATTTTAAAAAATAAACATAGATCTGTTTTTCTTTCTTTATCGAGTCGATTATTTTCGACTGTCTTGCTTGACCATAACGAATCAACAAATAGACAATCAACCACTGTTTCGCTTTCATTATGGACAAACAAATTTAGGCTAGCAAGAACTGGAGAATTCTTTTTTAAGGTATGTTTTACATTAATATTAATCTTAATACAACTACAGAATTTAAATCCACTTTGTCTTTTGTGTTAGTCCACTGTAAGAATCATAAGTTACATTTATGTTCATTTAGTGAAAGAGAAGGCCATTCAATAGGCAGCAGGATTTGTTTTACCTTAAAACTTCTTTAAACAAGCGACTCTCATCTCTTTTCTGACTTGAGCAGAACGAGATCTCTCCTTCTTGGAGATTGGGGCCATCCAATGTTTCTCCTTTATTTTCTCTCATAAACTAAGTTGATGACACTTTATTCATATACTTACCTGGCGTTATGCTGGGGGTTTTGACAAATATTGGATCGTTTCTTGGCCTATGGCTGAGATTCGATCAAGGCTTCGACTAGCTTGGACTGGCTCCGGCCTGGACTTGCTAGGACAAGTCATGACCAGCTTTGACTAAGCTCTGACCAGCTTGGACATGTTATGACCAATTTTGACCAGTGGCCTTTGAGTGGAAACACTCGGGTTTCCTACGTTAATCGACCTTGTGTCACATCTTGACCTTGTGGGAGTCAAGTAAATATCTATACTTACCTGGCACAGGGCTCGTCCCTGGGCTGGTGGTATCACGGTTAGGACTATTTTGGACCGGCTCCGGCCTGGACCAGTTAGAACAAGCCAAGACCAGCTATGCCTAGCTTTGACCAGCTTTGACCAGCTTGAACAAGCTATGACCAGCTAAGACCAGTTTGGACCAGCGGCCAGAGGGAATACATTCGAGTCCCCACGTTAAAAACTGACCTTGTGTCACAACCTGACTCGGTGGGGGGCGGGGTCAAGTAAATATCTACTTATCTGGCACATATCGAGTAGGATTTATTATCTCTCAGTTGCGTCTCTGTCTTCGGGTAGAGTGCGACTCAGTTGCAGCTTCGTC
Source organism: Acanthosepion pharaonis (assembly GCA_903632075.3). Taxonomy (NCBI): domain Eukaryota; kingdom Metazoa; phylum Mollusca; class Cephalopoda; order Sepiida; family Sepiidae; genus Acanthosepion; species Acanthosepion pharaonis. The sequence continues at coordinate 934,053 of CAHIKZ030005292.1, read as the reverse complement.
CAAGGACAGAGGCACAACTACTTTGTGGTGCCCAGCTCTGGGGAACAGCTGCTCACGGCTGCACCCTCTCATGGAGAGAAGTATCGGGGCTCGCTACCGAGGCCACCGCAATCGACGGTTGCGGGTGCTCGGGAAATTTTTGTCCTTGGCCTGAGTGTACGCGCTCGGGTTCCCCACAATAAATCTGACCATATGTCACATCACGTCTCAATAGGGAGACGTAGTAAATATCGATATTTACCTGGCACATGTTGGTAAGGTTTATCCTCTCACAGTTGCGAATCTGTCTCCGGGCAGAGTACAACTAAGTTGTCTGCGGACAGAGACGCAGCTGCGGAGGGGGGAAATATGCTGTACCCCCCTCATTGCATTAGAGAGGGAGGATCGGTAGTGATGGTTGCGGAGGTTGGTCAATTTTTCTCCCTGGCCCGGATTTACGTTCTCAGGTGTCCCACATTAAACCCGACCTTGTGTCACATCACGGGATAAATACTATTTTATTCACTTGTAAACTGGATACAGCTCAATAGTAAAAGCGCCAGGCAACCATTTCTTTTTCAAGGATTTGGGTTGTGATATTGCACTTCGGTGTAATGGATATAGGCCCGGGATGAAAAATCGGAGAGCCGAGTTCGAATTCCACTAGGATTCGTTACATTCACTTACGCGTAAATACCCCTGAGAAAGGAATGAATCTATCTCTTCTACCCCAGCTATAAATTAAATAGCAGGGCAGACTGGGTCTTATAGCCTTGGCTGGCAAACAGTCTACCACAGAAAGAAACAATCTTCTGCGGTCAGTCATGAATCAAAAGAGACACAATCACCAAAGCATGTATCACGTATGGCACTTAACTGACTCACTGGTCACTGTCGTTCATATGAAGGAAAATGATTCTTTTCATTTAGAGTCTGCTGTTTTTTTTCCATTTTTTTTTAAAATTTCACTTGATCGATTTTTTTTTACGGCTCATCAAAACTTTTTGAGATTCCGCATCTGTCTATATTTCTGAGATGAGGTATTATGTACACTATTTACATTGCTCGGACTATCATCCTCATCTTTGTTGCCATATTTATCACAACGTTGTGATAAATATGGCAACAAAGATGAGGATGACAGTCCGAGCAATGTAAATAGTGCTTTTTGAGATTACTAAAAATTTTATGGAAATAATAATGATTTTCTGATACACGTATTGCTATTTAATCCATAGCTGGGAGGAGAAGATGTGAATATGTTGATGAAAGTCAGACATTTTTAATACCTGAATAAAGCCAGTAAAATCAAAAGAAATAATAGATGAATCCGGTCAGCCAGTTTTAATGAAACATATTCCTGCACAAAATACACAATTATATATATATATATATATATATATATATATATATATATATATATATATATATATATATATATATATATATATATATATATATATAAATTTCTGTGTGTGCGTGTGAGAGAGTAAGTGTATATGTGTGAGTATGCGTTTGTGTGTATATATGTATATGTATACAATTCCAAAATGTCTCAGTGATATAAAACTCACCGTAATTTCAAGTTTCACGCGATGAAGCGATCCTCAGATGGTTTAAAGACGTTTCGATCTCTTTGACTTTTTGGGTATTACAATATTCCAGCCCCTTTTCCAGCTGTGTCCAAGATCGCTTTTCAAACTTTGAATTTCCACTATAGATTTTTGGGCAAGTTTTGTGCGTTGAGTAAAGTTAAGATAGGCTTCTTTGATGTTGTGTGTCTGCGTGTGTGCGCGCACGTGCGTGAGCACGCGCACATACACTTGATAGATGAATAGATTGAGATAGATAGATAGATAGATAGATAGATAGATAGATGCTGCGATTCATACATATGGATATCAATCCTTTAAAGGAATTTCTTGAAAGCGATCGATCGGCTTAAAATTTTTAGAACGGTTCCACGACCACCCCACGTGCCCAGTTAAACTATGACATGCATCCTCTCATGATGAAACAACATAGAATTTTTTTCTTATTCTTCTCTCTTTCATGAATTCCTTATTTCTGTTGCCTTCTTTCTTTCTTTCTTTCTTTCTTTCTTTCTTTCTTTCTCTTTATATATATATATTTTTTAAATTTCTAGTCATTTTTCTCCTCTACTTATATTGCTTTCTCTGCGAATTAGGATCCCTTTCATAAGTGTTCTCTGATTCGGTTATTCTGGACTGAGTGATTCATTTAACAGATATTTCCACTCGATTGTACCGTACATTAACGTAATGCCATTGACATCAATATTGTATAAAATGTCGAGTGATTTTTCATGACAGAAAAGATTTTCTTGAAATTTTAAGATTTTGGGAATAATAATAATAATAATAATAATAATAACAGCAGCAAAAAACGAGGCTGTTAGAATGTGCTTTATCAAAATAAAAATAAAAATAAAGTAAAATAGTAAATATCACTTACGTGAAGAGAGAGATAAACCGTCAATCATATATTAAGAGAATGTAGCAAAACGGCTCAGAAGAAATAAAAAGTACACATGACTGGGCAGGAACCGAACTTCACCAGGATTTGTGCAAATTACTGGGATTTGAACGAGCAATCTTACTGACCTGTCTTAAGACCCAGTATATTAATATCGAGTATTGTGTCTGAGTGTCCTTTACATCGGAACCTGTACACATATCGAATTGTATATGCGAACGTTTACTATAATCCAGTGACATTCATCTTTTCTCTATATCCGCCTACGGCAGATTGCGCACTAATATGATATAGTTCTCTCTTGGTTTTGAGTTGTATTTATTTTTCTCTGGTCGCATACAATACACCAGACCGAGACTGCTGGAGTTATTTCCTGAACGGAGTTGTTAGATCAACCTGGCTCTGCTGTTCCACTCTCCTCGGTCGCATGGAAGTCATCCTTCTTTGCTTGAAATTTTTTTATTTAACATTATCGAACTACTCTTCCATGCTGGCTTACGTTAAATTTGTAAAAGCGTGTCATTGTCCGACCTAACACTACGGTTGGAAAGATTTTTGCCCAAGTATAAGCTTTCCTCTAGGTAGATTATTCGTGCCAGTATAGTAATGGTGCATGCGCAAATCAGACTCTATCCTAACGAAAGGTAAAAATTAATATTCTTTGGAACTTTCAGACTCAACCGGAGGGGAAAATCTAGGCAAGGTGTTCAGATCTAATCATTGCAAACAAAGAAATGAAGATGTGTCAGATGGTGGCTTTCGCAGTTTCAAACAGACCACAAAGCGAAATTAAAATTTTGAACTTCATGGAGAGCGAGAATATGGAGAAATATCAGGACCTTAGCCGGCAGCTGAGAAAAGCTAGAATTTTATTCATAACAAGAACGTTTAGAACTGTTCGAAAATACCGTAATCCGAAAATACCGTAATCCGAAAATACCGAAATCCGAAAATACCGGAATCCGAAAACAACGTAATCCGAAAATACCCTAATCCAAAAATACCCTAATCCGAAAATACCGTAATCCGAAAATACCGGAATCCGAAAACACCATAATCCGAAAATACCGTAATCCGAAAATACCGGAATCCGAAAATACGGGAATCCAAAAACACCATAATCCGAAAATACCGTAATCCGAAAACACCGTAATCCGAAAATACCGTAATCCGAAAATACCGGAATCCTAAAACAACTTAATCCGAAAATACCGTAATCCGAAAATACCGGAATCCGAAAATACTGGAATCCGAAAACACCATAATCCGAAAATACCGTAATCCGAAAACACCGGAATCTGAAAACACTGTAATCCGAAAATACCGTAATCCGAAAACAACGTAATCCGAAAATACCGTAATCCGAAAATACCGTAATCCGAAAATACCGTAATCCGAAAATACCGGAATCGAGATCTAATGATTTGGAGATCCATGGGAGAAAGGATTGAGACTTTTTTGTCACCACGATACTGTTTGAGGGGGCGGAGGGAGGTAGGTTTCAGTGATAAATGTGTTAGAGATTTAAGGCAACTTTCTGCTACTGAATCTTCAGCGATGACCACGATACATCTGGGGCACCTCGGAGTGGTGTAGTGGTTAGCAAGCTGGTCTCACTAAAATAGTTACAACTGAATAGTGAGTTCAATCCTCACTGAGGCCCCATAATTTCGGATATGTGCCACATCTAAGCCACGCTTAGAAAATCAATACATCTGTGGTGATCATGAAATATAATTAAAGTTGTAACGAATATGCTCAATAAGGAAACTCGGGACAGAGCAACACTGAACAGGTTTATTAGCAACCCAAGATTTACAATGGAACTTTTTCTTTTTTAAATAGGAATTTTCTTTTCGTTCTTATAACATCTGGCCAGCACTATTATTACTAAAAGGAGTACAAATATTGCATAGAATGAACATTTTACAACAACAACAACAACAATAATAATTATTATTATAATAATAATAACTTGTGTAATTTGTGGGATCTCTACATCCAAACAGACTACGTACTTGAGTTCTTTGAATATCACCGTCGTTTGGCAAAGAAACAAGAAAATGTCTTCTGCTGACCTTAATATTCAGGTCAAAGAAATTGACAAGCTTAAGAAATGCATCGAACATCGGATTGAAGTTGCCAGGATATGTGACGTTCAGGCCGCTATTGTCCCTGTTAGCATTGAAGCGTGGCGGTCCACACCACCATACTACATTGATATCATCGGAATAAACTCTAGTATCCCATCACTTCAGAAATCTGCATCGCTTTACACTGTAAATATTCTATGAAATATGCTCTCTGTCTGAGGACATACGACTTGATGGAGGATAGCCGTAGAGCAAGTTTTCCAATTGGAAACGAAAACTATGCGAATAATAATAATTATAATTATAATAACCTTGTCAGCGAAGGATATAGAATGCAACATGCACCAAAAAGTAAGAAAAGAATACTATAGGCGTATGCGTCTGGTGTTAAATAACGTGTTGAATTTACGAAACAGAATAACAACTATAAACACATTGGCTGCACTTGTGGAACAATACAGTTTCTAGATCCTTAATTGGAGCAGAACTGACATTATGCGAATGATTGTCAAAACAAGGTTTCTCACTTGCCAGCGCATGCATCATCCCAAGGCTGATGTTGATCGTCTGTATTGTGCCCAGATCCGAAGGAGGGAGAGGGTTGGTTCAATTAGAACTGACTTACAAAACCACAACAACCGATCATCAAAGATACTTGGAAACTACAGAAGATGGTGAACATGAAAGAAATAAGAAACTTTATACAGTAATAAAGCAAGCCAACAAATTCAAAAAGGAATTTCAAGTGGGTGCAAATAAATAATACGCCAAATGCAGCGTCAAATAACCTGAAAAGGTAAACAAAAGCAAATATAATGTACCACATGCAAAAATGATGGCAAGATAAATCTCTTCATGATCAATAACTCTGCCCATACCAAACAAGTTGATCTACAAAAACCCTGTATACATCGGTGGTCACATACTGCAGGGTTGAAAGCTGAAACCAAAAGTTTTTATTCTTGCTGCACAGGAACAATGCTTACTAACTAGAAATTACCAAGTACATATATGATAATTTGTGTTAACGCGAGATGCAGATTATGTGATAAATATCCAGAAACAACTGAACATCTTCTACCAGGTTGCACACTGTTAGCCCCCTCTGAATATAAAACCCGGCATGATAGAATGGGCCGATGTCTGCACTAGAAAATATGTAACTTTTACCAGAAGGAAACTGCAAGAAACTGGTATGAACATCACCCAGACCCGGTTACAAAAATTTTATGGGACTGTACAATATCCACAGACGAAATAATCAAAATAAATCGGCCAGACATCGCGATCAAAGACCACAAGAACAAAATTTGCTTTTTTATTGATATGGAAGTCCTATGGATTGTAATGTATCATTGAAGATCTTCAAAAAAACCATCAAAATACAAGAATCTGTAAGTGGAAATCTAAAAAATGTGGCACATGAGGGCATCAATAATTCTAATTGTAGTTGGAGCCCTCGGATTGATTGGAAAAGTTTCTGAAAAACTCGCTGAAGTGATTCCTGTTAGCCCATGCCTTAAATATATACAAAAGATTGTATTCACACATCTGTGCAAAAATGTGTGTGATCTTAGTTTTATATATATATATATATATATATATATATATACTGCGTGCCAAATTATTATCGAGATAACTTTTTCTAATATTTCAAAAACCGTCCAATCAATTCATACAATATTTTCACACAATGTTGGCAACACTGACCTGCGCAATCACTGAAATTTTCGTACTGATCTGCGTAATGTAAACAAACTGGCGCCATATTTGTTATCAGCACGGTGATTTGAGCGTGCCAAATTATTTAGTAAAATTCCCAGAATTGAGAAAACAAAACGTTTATTAATGTTGCACGTGAATGTTTATGACCAAAAGAAGCTAATAAATAAGATAATCAAACAAATAATAACAGATACAAACAAAGGGACAGTTTTAAACAAATTAATAGGGAATGTGATTTCCCTGTTTTGAAATTACTTGAAGTCGACGATCCATAGAATTTGTTAATTGGGGGATGTCATCTGCTGTAATGCCGCGATATATGTCAAGAATTGCTTCCCACAACTCAGCCTCGCTCCTGAATTGTCGTCCGTTGGCGTACAGTCTTCGCTTCATGATGTCCCAAAGGTTTTCGATTGGGTTCAAATCCGGAGAATTTTCTGGCTACTTCATTTTTTGAGGTCCATCGAAGCCTAACTGTTTCAAATATTCAGTAGTTTTGTGAGCAGCATGTGTGGGAGCATTATCTTGCATAAAAACAATGGCCCTTCTGAAGGCAACTCTTTGCCTTTTCATCCACGATTCAAGATGCTCCTTCATAAACGCTATGTATGCATCAGCAGTCATTTTGACGCCATCTGGTACTCTCGATGGGCCCACTAATGTTTTTCCAATAATACCACCCCAGATCATTATGCCTCCACCGCCTTGTTGGCGTCTCAAACGCTGATGGCGATGATGTCCGTTCATTACCCAGCCTTTGCACCTTTTATCTGGCCCATCAAGGGTTGCTCGAGTTTCGTCTGTGAACAAAACTTTAGAGAAGTCAATCTTCATATTGTCCTCGGCCCATTTCAATCGATTTTGAATGTGATTTCTCGTCAACGGAGACTTCGATACAGGTTTGACTGTTGTTGCTATTTCCCTCAGTTACCGACACTGAGTACATTTAGACACAGTAGGATCCCCAATGCAACTGAAAAGCTCTTGAGCGGTAAGTCCAGGGTTCTTTGTGGTCCCGCGTTTAAATCGTGACCTGAGACGACGTGAAATAACCCCCGGCTTGCCTTTATCTGCCCTTTTGCGTACTTGTAGGGTCGGCGGTGAATTTTTTCACTGTTTGATGACACCTCCCTATCATTTTAGAAATTTCTAGGGTAGATTTACCTTTTGAGAGTTCTGAGGTGATAGTTTTCTTTTCAGCCTCACTTAAACTGCTTTTACGGCCCATCTTTTCACTAAATTCTTACACTTTTCTAATAATTTGGCACGCTCAAATCACTGTGCTGATAACAAATATGGCGCCAGTTTGTTTCCATTGCGCAGATCAGTACGAAAATTTCAGTGATTGCGCAGGTCACTGTTGCTAACATTGTGTGAAAATTTTGCGTGAATTGATTAGACGGTTTTTGAAATATTAGAAAAGGTTATCTCGATAATAATTTGGCACGCAGTGTCTATATATATATATATATATATATATATATATATATATATAAATGATCAGTGGGGAATGTCATGAAGCCATTTCTAACCTTAGGTCTCTGGTTGGGATCCGGAAAATTCTGTATACAACAGAAATCAAAGGAAATAATAATAATAATAATAATAATAATCAGATCATAAAATAATTCAATGTGCATTTATTTGCATATTTCCTATGTATTTATTGTCATGTTTACTGTCCCACCTGTGATGGGAAGAGTGGTAAATAAACTTATGAAATTAACTTTATTAGTGATTGCTTCACTTGGTAATAATCTATACAAGTAAAATACAGTGCTTCCCCGCCCGGCAAAAAATTAACACCATTTTGTAGTTTAATAACATAGAAAATTCTCGCTCAAATGACAAATCACATTTCAAATCTTCAGTGTAGCTAGACGTCCGATTGCTTCAAGCCGGGATCGAAACCAATTTGATATCAGTCAGAGATTCTTCCTAAGGTAACGGCTCACAACTGAGAGGAAGAGAAATTTTTAATATTTTCTGTGCGAAATACGCCAGTGGCCCGGAGAGCTGAATTCAATTCGGTTGAAGAGCAATGCGTTAATAGCAGTATGAGTTACTATTTTTTAAAATTACTCTTTTCTCAAGAGAACTCAACCGGGTTTCCTGGAGCATGCATATATATATATATATATATATATATATATATATATATATATATATATATATATATATATATATATATATAACCTTAAACAACACAGACGTCATACCTTAGGTACCTTTTGGCCAACACTTTTTCAAATGTATTCGTTGGCGATTGGGAATACAAATGAAGACACACTCAATAAAGTAAATGAGGAGAGAAAGATGGAATGCGATTAAAAGAGAAATTTTAATTGCACAAAATTAAAATTGAACAAGGCGGGGTGAAAATAACCAGTTCCACAAGAGTATAAAATGGAAAAAAGACACTCACAAACCCTCCAACAAACTCAAGGAACGTAAAAAATGTTCCTTTTGTCTACACAGGCTCGGCTGATGAGACTTTATAAAAACAGCTTCCAAGACTCGGAGATAGTATACTGAGCGAGCACTGTGTAATACGGAAAAACACGTGTCTTCATATTCAGAGGAACAGGTATGGATGTCGAGCAAATGCTGACCTTTTGCAGACTCATGGGCTGCCTTAGAAAAATGGAAATAAAAAAAGTTGTACATAACATCAAGAAGTGGCAGTTGAAATCTCTGGGGAAATCTAATTCCACCTTTCCCTCCTCATTTACTTTATTGAGTGTGTCTTCATTTTATTCCCAATTGCCAACGAATACCTTTGAAAAAGTGTTGGCCGAAAGGTATCTAAGGTATGACGTCTGTGTTGTTTAAAGCTATGTTTCATTTCTTTGGGTACAAATTACTTTTTGTATACACACACACACACACACACACACACACATATATATATATATATATATATATATATATATATATATATATATATATATCGATTCTCCTGTCGGGTTCGACGTATGAGGGTCAAGCAGATTAGTTTCAGGAAACTTACAGCCCGACACCGGCACATGAGATTCGATTATAGTGGTGAAGGTTTCGTGCAGGACCATCCACACTTTTGAAGGGTTGAATACAGAGACCTGGTGCACTACGTGCCACAAGGTCTCCAAACAACCCCATCAGGTTTTGAATTCAGAGTTGTCAATATATGTCAATTCAGAGTGGGACAATATATATATATATATATATATATATATATATATATATATATATATAACAGCGTACACTGAGGTCAACACAGAGTAGAAAGATTGCATATAAGCATGGAACAGACAGTCATCATTCGATGTTGACCTGAATGCCTACTTTTATATTTACATATGAGCAGTTTTACTCATATAACATCATCAGCGAGGAGCAGTATGGGTTTTGGTCAGCCCGATCCACTGCCGACGTCCTACCATCACTCAGAATCAGTGAGGCTTGGCAACAAATACATCTAGAGGCCCATGGTACTCGATATCTCAAAGACCTTCAACATGGTATGACACGAAGTCTTACTACACATGCTCTCCAGTTATGGAATCACTGGAAGAGACTTCTCGATACTAAAATCCTTCTTAACGGGTTCGTACCTGAAGGTAGTTATTAATTGCCAGTCCTCCGGAGCTCTAGGGGTCAAGGCAGGCGTCCCCCAGAGATCATTCCTCGGGTGAAGCCTCTTTTTGATCTACATAAATGATCTGCCTAAGAATATACTCAGATCATTTGTAAACATCTATGCTGACAACACAACTATATACATCCGCACCTCTAAAACTCTCGATGACCAGAGATTAGCAACTGATCTCTCTTCCGATCTTACACAAAATACCTAATGGGGTAAAAACTGGCTATCATCGCCGATCAGGACCCCGAACTATCACCAATCAGGATGAACGGAAGTCCTCTCAGGGAAACACTGTGCCTTGAAAGACTGTTGGGCCTTAAAATCACACCCGACCTCAAGTGGAACTCGTACATAAAAAAATAAAGGTAAAATGTTCGGCTCTCTGTACCGCTTCAGTAAGTACCTGACTCCTCGTGCTAACCTTTAACTTTACAAGAGCCAAATCAGGCCCAAAATGGAGTACTGTTGCCATATTTAGGCAGGAGCTACCCAAACCTTACTCTTCAGTCTTGATAGAATTCAAAAGCGTGTCCATACTTCAACCTCTCATCCAAAGGCGGGATGTTGCAAGCCTTTCAATGCTCTATCGCTATTTCCACGGAAAATACACTATCTGGTCCCGCCTTGGCAAACCTTCGCAACAAGAACACGCCATGCCACTTACATAATAACTAACCACCCATGTTCCCTCCGTATCCCCAAAACCACTGCCCTGTGGAACAAACTTGCAACAGGATATTTCCCCGATCATTGCAATCTTAGCCTGTTCAAGGCTTGGGTTAACCGTTATTTTCCACTTCTATACGCACAACTGACCATAACCCTCCACTTTAAGCGGCCCTCTGACATTGAAAAGGTTAACCTTACTGTATATATATTATAATTCTAAAAAAAATATGATTCCATCGCTACACAGAAATATCTATGTTTCAAAACTGAAACTAAAGTTGTAAATTTAATTATAAAAATTAAACTTAAAATACAGAGTTTCGTTCCATTGTTAAGCGACGTGACGTATAACTTTCTCAGAAATTTACTTAATTTATAAGCGCAATCTTAATATTTTGAGTTGTTAAGGTTAAGGAAAATTCAATCTATTCTGATTAGGGGTGCTTATGTATCAAACATATGTTACTTACAAAGTCAGGTTAAGTTTAGGTGGGATGGGGGTGCCTGCTCACAAACAAACATCCGTTATTCAGCGTGTTGTCTGGCTTTTCAATTTTGGCATTTTTATTTATCCACTTATTTCATATTTTTATACACAAAGATTTTCTAAAAGGGTCATTTAAATATGAGTAAGTCATATTTTTAATATTTAAATTTTATTCCTACAGATTTAAAGTACCATTCCTCTTTCTAAAAAAACTATACTGCATTTTTACAAATATATTAGAATTTAATTACTAATTAATGATCAAGTATAAATATGTATGTTTCATCTTTCGTTTTTATTTTTTTATTTTTTCCAAAATTAATTATTACTTAAGAAAAATATTTGACAGTGCCTACTAAAATACCTATTTCATTTCTTTGATTTAGTAAATTTTTATTTTTCAGAAACTTAATAATGTATAATTTTTCATGTATACACAAAAGACATGGTCATTTAATAACCCACAAGCTTTAGCTTTTCTTATTAATTTCCGTTTTACCGTTGGTGTTTTATTGGTTTCTTTTAAGTGCCAAAAATATTTAGATAGGGACGTTTGAATCGGTATTTATTGTTTTTAAAGAACGTTTGATCTTGGTTCCACCTTCTCTTTTTGATTTTGGCATAAGTGCTTATTCAGGATATTAGCATTATGTTTGTTATTAATTCTTTCCAAGTTTTTAGTACAACTTTAACTTAACTTTAGGATATTTTTATTAAAAATTGTACTGAGTTTACTACAGATAATTAAGCATATTCTTTCATCTATCCAAAAAGAATAAGTACAAATTCAGCAAATGAGAAAATATTCTATGAACATAGTAATTTCTATAATAAACCTCTAGAGAACAGTGGCTATAAATGCCCAAAACTCAATGAAAATGGACACCATAGAAAAAATTGAAATAGGAAAATCATTTGGTATACACCCCCATACAACCGAATGGTAAGAAATAATTTAGGACAAAAATTCCTTGCATTAATTCATAAACATTTTTCTAGAGATAGTAAACTCAGTACTTCAGTTCATCTTTGGTATTACAAGGAGTTTTGTTGGTCACACGCTCAACTGCACCCCACACATAATAATCAAGGGGGTCGCAGTCTGGGGAGTTAGGTGGTCAGATGTTAAGGCTGATGTGGTCGCAGAAATTGTCTAATAGCAATGACTGGGTCCTTCTGCTTATGTGGCCTGGAGCAGAGTCCTATTGTCAGACACAGGTTCTTCAAGCAGACACCCTCCGTGTTGAGCCTGAGGCTCCGTGGGAAGATGAACAGAGGAATAACGTCGCTATCACTAGTGATCACTCCAAACACTTTCTTAATCTCCGTTAGACTTATCCAACTATTTCCGAATTCTCTGCATTGTCCTCAAATTGACATCCAAATGCTCCGAAATGTTCGTATTGGAGTTTCCAGCGCGAATGCCAAGCAGTACAGCATGTCGTTTCCAAATTTCTGGCGGATTGAATTGAGTCATGTTGGTCTTCTTTTCACAGACGGTGCCCAACTGACCCTACTATACAGTGTAGGTGACAAAAACAAACAACCCGCATGCGCGAAAAAAAATAAAAATAAAAATGGCGACAATTTACCCATTGCACTCTGTATATATATATATATATATATATATATATATATATATATATATAAGTAATGTTTTTTCAAAATTGGAAAATAGATTGATTCGAAAGCTTTCATCATAATGTCAATAAAAAGTCAATTATGTGGATAAATAAAGCATAAATAAATATGTGTGAAGTGATCATCAGAGCCCGAAAGATTTATGTAATGGCGTATTTATTTATCTATCCTATCGTGTTAATATGTATTGGAAAGCGGGGAAAACGAACACATCTGAATGCATCAAAACGTAATGTTCATCTTATTAAATACACATTCCACCTCTGTGTTGTATAAAAAAAAAAATCTTCATCCAGCCATCTTTGCTAAACATATATTCATGATGTCAGGTTTTATTACGCAAGTCTGTGTTTTCACCTGCCTTGTCCCTTTTAAGATGTCTCTCCACAATTTCCTGTCCCTTGTAGCATTCAGCAACTTTTAACACTTTACTCCTCTTTTTTGTTCCTTCCTTTTTATTCATTAAAACAAACTCATTGGATAGGGTATTTGCTCTTTTTCTTTGGTCTCTCTTCCTTCAATATATCACACATCATTTCTTTCACTGGACATCATTACGTCCGTGAATGTTATATTTTCCAAGATTATTTTTCTTCGTTATGTGTCCAAAAAATTTTAACTATCACTATCTGACTTTAGTATGAATGCCTTTCTAGGTGCCATATTTCTTCAAAACTTCCGTATTGATCATATATTCACACTATGGTTTTCCATGATTTATTGATTCGTTTTCGACGTCTTATTAACGCATTGTAGATTATTTAAAGCCAGAAAATATATTTAGATTCTAAGAATTTTTTTTTTTTTTGATATAATAATAGCTGGGAGAAGATATTCGCGCGTAAGTGAATACAACAAACGCAACTGGAATTGGAGATCGGGGAGACGAACTCCAATTCCGAGCCGTTATCCATTACACTACTCGCACATCCAAGCTTACAGCACATGGTATACCCAAGCGGTCAGCCATTTAGGTACTGACTAGGCTCAACGTTTCTTAACGTCATTATCGTACGGGAACCGGTGTTTCAAAGTGATATGGCCATAAGCCATAGTATCTTCAGAATCTAAAAGTAGATCTACATTTCTTTCATTTCCTGTCTTCTCTTCATCTCTAGCAAAATTGTCCATCATTCATTGCTATAAGAATAGATACGACATAGTGTTTTACAACTTACAATAAAATTTCTGCTAACTGATATTCGTAATAATTTTGGCATATACTTAAATTTATATGTACAGCGAAGTTTACATATTATTATGTAAAAATCTGAAACATCATATCGCAATATTCAATAATAAACGCACAAATTATTAAAAACTATCATATTAAAACACAAACTATTTCCTATTCAAAATATCTGGGATTTCTTCAGATTCTTTGAAGCCAAAGCCTTAGGGGCAAATCCCTCCAAGCTTTACTTATCCCTCGGGAGGGGGTCTGAGTTTATTGCCTGGCGCCTGAGGCGTTCCCAAATAGTGAAGTGTCGAGGGGATTTGAGAATTTTCATACGGTACTGCCGATAAGCCAACTTAAAAAAAAAAAAAAAAACACGGCCCTGTGTCACATCTGGTTGCGTGTGGTCACACTCGTAGATATCTATCCAGAATCTCACAAATTAAGGAGAGAGGACAATAAAAGAACAAGAATTAAGAAGACAGAAGATAACGATTGACATTGCATTTAATTTTTTGATGATCAAAGTTGACTGGGAAGAAAGAAACCAGAAGGGAGTTCCACAATTGAGAAATGCGTTAGAAGAAATTTTTAGCGCAGAACTTATGCTTACATCTAGTCATTTCAACTATAAAATCATAAGACCTTGCGATTAGGCTGAAATTCATAAAGTCTAAGTACCATTGCAAAGAATTCACCCGAACAATTACCATGAAACTATTCATAGAAAAGACACAGCGAAGCTATATTCGTTAGCAGTAAAAAAAAAATGAGTACTGAACTGTTATGTAAAATCGCCCCGCCTATATGCAGGAGAGTCTCCTCGCAGATGAAGAAGAGACTTGAAGCAACAGAAATGTGGTTCTACAGAAGTATTCTGAGATTATCATGAATTGAACATGTGAGGAACGACAAAGTTTTAGAGACAATGGCAAAAAAAAAACTTATACTTAACGACAGAAAGCGACGGTTGAAATTTCTAAGACAAATAATGAAGGAAGAGGGCTTGGAGAATCTGATACTCACAGGATATATTGAATGGAAAGAAAACAGAAAGAAAGCAGCACATAAAATACCTAACGAGCTTCTGTAAATGTTTGGCACAATATGGATTAGGAGAGTTAGCGAAAAGACAAAATTTCCTAAGAGCTGCAAATAACAAGAAATTTTTGAGTCATGATCGCTTACGTCCAGAAGGTTTACGCTACATAGAAGGAAAAAAATGTTTCTAAAAAAAAGAATGAAAGTTTAAAAATATATCTTTTTTGCGCCTTTGGGATTGGAGTAAATTTGACAAGCTTTCTTTCACCGCAGCTCTGTACGCTCATTGTTCACAGTGGTCGAAGATACAAGGTTCGCATAGTCGGTGGAAAGTTCTTTGTCCTTAAGGCTTCTGTTGTTGCAGCGTGGTATCGGCACTTGACAAGAATGTGTTCCTGTATTTACTTGGCGTTATGAGAATAGTGATTAACATTGTTCATGAGATCTATACGGAATGAATTTCATGGGGTTTAAACATTCTCTTCCCAGATAATATTGTTTTTAAAGCTTAATGACTAAATCTGGAAATAACAGAAGGTGGCTCTCTTCAGTGAAATTTCGCGAAAGGAGGATTGCTGTTGCGCATCTGTGTGAAAGACGGCCACTTGAAGTGACATCTGAATATTTGCTAGACAAGAAGACCTTAGTCCGTTAAATTGTTCAATAATAGGTTAGATTAGGTTATTATTTTTAGTTAGTCTATTATTTTAACTTAGATTGAGTATGTATGCTCATTCGACGATTTATTTTACCCCTTCTTGAAACTAAAGAAGACTATAGTTTAAATCCCCAGACTCTCCTCCATTGGGTGACAGAGACTTTAGTTCTCTTGTACGTTGAGGACACCTTTCAGTTTTTCTTTTCGAATTTGTTATTGTTGATTTGAGTGCCTTTATTAGTGATTTAGTATTATTTAATCCGGACTATTTTCGACTAATCACCTATTATTTCTGTAACGATTAGATTGTTGGGAGGTTGAGGAATCCTACTGCAGTAACGTTGTTTTTATAAATATTTTTTCACTATGAACATCCTTTGTATCATCATAATTGTTATTTTTATCTTCTTCCGGCCCACACGCCAAAATTGTATTGTTCAGAATTTAATGCATGTTTTAAGTATTAGCATATCTCTGTTCAGATTAAACTTAATTGGTCGAAATGTAAGAACAAAACATTAGAATCTAAACATATTAACAAGACACAAGGGTATTTATTCTGTTAATAGAATTCAGAAGATCTGGATGCAACGAATACTTCTTTGGGTCTGTTTGGTTTTTGAAAGATTTTCTTCGCAAGAAGTTAATGAAAAGCTTTAGAAAATGATAGTTAATTGATGAAATATCAATGATATATATATATATATATATATATATATATATATATATATATTAATGCATGTTTCATTAAATAATATAGACAAGTTTTGTCTATTTATTTTAAGTAAGTTCCTTTCATATTGTCTGATAAGCTTAATAAAATTATCATTGAAAGACGAAAGGAAATCACCATATTGATATATGTTTAAATCCTATCTAAGCTTTTTGATTACATAATCCATTATCAAAGATGACAATTACATTTCAGTATATCAAACAATACACGGACGAAACAATAATGATAGTCTGTTTTTGTTGCATGAAAAATTTCAAAGCAACGTCAGACTCGTGTATTACGAGACGCGGAAGCAACTCGTGACGTCACACATGACCACGCGAGAGTGAAAACGAAAAGTATTAAGTATGGGAAGCCGTTGGTATAAACTAATGGCTTCTGTTATCAATTATATGCATTTAAGAATATTTGTGGAGATTTCGTATTTTATTTTGTTCAGGTTAGGTTTCAACTGTTTTATGTGTAAAGCTTCAAGAATTTTTGGTTTTTGTTTATTGTCTTCATGTTTAAGTATAGTTGTGTTTTCAACAAGGATTTTCCGGAATTGTGTATTCTTAAATGCCGGGAGGTAGACTATGTTTTTAAGTACACCCTTCTCGTTTTAGATTACCGAATGTTCACAACTACTCCGTTTCGTGTACAAAACGTTAACAAAGCAATTTCTTAGAATTAACCTATATCTCAATATTCATATGAAAGTATTTATATAACATTATGGCTAGTGTGAGAATGTAGCGTTGAAAGCTGATTGTCTATAAAAGTTTGATGAAATTTGGGAAAGATATTTTCCTGTGTAATAGAAAGCATTTTAATAAATCTTATTACTCAAAGGTGTTCGATAAATTACGCCACAAACACTTGTTGGAAGTGCTCAGCAACTCTGACATATTCGAGAATTACATTAGAATAATCAATAAACTATACTGGCAATAAACCGCCTACATGCGCATAGAAAAATGAGTTCAGCAGATATACAAAAATAGAAAGGGGTATAAGACAAGGATGTGTCTTCTTACCGGACTTCTTGTTATGGTCCAAGTTCCTCGTACCACGGTGATGGTCTAAGGTTAGAACCAATGAAAGAATAACACGAACACAGGTATGGAATTCAAATATATATTACAACAGAAATATAATACAAAGAAGTAGAAGTATTAGTAATGACTATCAGATTTGGTTAGAGTGAACTATGTTATCTCAACAACATATCACTATTCTAATGTCCTTACAATATGCTCTCAATTATCTCTCCTCATCTTACAATATATCCATATACCTCTTGAGAGGCGCAGTATTCATAATGTCAGGAATAGTCCATTATTATTATGGGTAAGTTCCCATAACACTTATTCAACCTATACAGAGAGGGGATTCTGAGAGAATTAGAGGTTCTATCATGATTCATTAATGGCGACAACATTCTTAACAATATCAGATATGCAGATGACACAGTTTTGATAGCAGACACAGAAAGAAAACTACAAAAACACATACAGAAGGTATTGAAGTAACGTGAGAAGAAAGGATTAAACATCAACTGCAAGAAGACAGAATGCATGGTTGTTAACAAAAGGATGATCCCAAAATGCAAATGACAAATCGGAGATAACAAATTCAAACAAATACGAAAAATTAAATATCTGTTTTAACAGAGGACGGAAAATGAGACACTGAAATTCAAAGGCACATTGGAATAGCCAAAGATGATAAAAAAGACTGAAAAATCTAGCAGAGTATTAAACAGAAAAAAAAAACTTTGTTAGAAACAAAGAAAAGCCTACTGAATTGTTATGTGATATCTGTCCTCTTATATGGCAGTGAATGCTGGACAATCTCCTCAGCTTTCAACGCTACATTCTCACACTAGCCATAATGTTATATAAATACTTTCATATGAATATTGAGATATAGGTTAATTCTAAGAAATTGCTTTGTTAACGTTTTGTACACGAAACGGAGTAGTTGTGAACATTCGGTAATCTAAAGATGAAAGAGAGACTTAAAGCAGCAGGAATGTGGTTCTACAGAACGATGCTGAAAATATCATGAACCGAATATGTGAGCGACAAAGTTTTAGATAAAATGGAAACTAATTCTTAAAACCAGGAAGAGACAATTGAAATTTCTAAGGTACATAATGAGGAAAGAGGGTTTGGAAAATCTGATACTCACAGGACAAATTGAAAGCGAGAGGGACAAAGGTAAATAACGCATAACATAGTGAGCTTAAGTAAATGAATGGCGCAACAGGTTTTAGGAGAAATAACAGAAAGAAACAATTTATTAAGAACTAGAAAGGACAGGAAATTGTGGAGAGCCGTGATTTTCTACATCCTCGCGGGACACGGCACATAAAGAAGTAGTACGTGCGGTTTATGAAGCATAGACATGTTTTTCTGTTTTCCACATTTCAGTACATCAGAAGGATATGAAACTTTTAATGTGTCACTTTTGAGGACGACAACAGATCATGCGCAAATCATATAGTTATTTTGCAAGCGTAGCTTAGATTTGGCACAAGGCCGAAATTATGGGGCACCTAGTGAGGATCGAACTCACTACTCAGTCGTAATTGCTCTATTGAGACAAACTTGTTAACCATTACACCACCTGGAGGTGCCCCATGCACAAATCATATATCTACATAACATACATTTACCTTGAAAGTATAAAATTAGTGCAAAAATATCTGTAGTTGAAGACATACAGTTGTGTTCAAAAGA
>CAHIKZ030005292.1:902500-910000 GCA_903632075.3 Acanthosepion pharaonis | reverse complement strand
GCCGTCGCCTCTCTCTGTCTTTTTTACAAATACTTACATGGTAATTGCTCCGATGAGCAGCTGTCGCTGGTTGCCAGGCATCATGAATTCAAGCGTCCTACGAGGCTGGCATCCCGCTCTCACCCTTTCACTGTTGAAACTGTTAAATGTAGCCGTCTCTTCTACTCCAATAGCTTCATATCTCGCACCTCTCGCCTGTGGAACTCCCTTCCCTTTTCCTGTTTCCCTGATAGTTATAATCTCCAACTATTCAAATGTCATGTCAATAGACATCTCCAGTTGCCTTGATCTATCCATTATCCTTCTCGTCATCCTTTCTTCTATCACTCCTATCTGCTCTCGCTCCAAATCCTCTGTAACCCCTTGCATGCTAGTGGCTTCCAGCCTTGCTTGGGTGAAATGCTTATAAAAAACAATATATATATATATATATGAACTTTACTTCAATCCTTCATCAACTTCCGATCCTTAGTTATGATTAATTAATGATGAACATCTCATTTTCGTTTATGATCGCTTTCATCATGATTATTTTGTTAAGCTTGGAAAATAATTACACATTCTTATTGCTCAAAGTAGAGTCCAATAGTATTATAAATACCTCAGAGAATTCCAGTAATATATCTTTAATCATTTCTAAGTTACAACGGTTGAGAGCATAATCTAACGATTGGACAATTTTATTGTTACACGATTTTTTGCTGTTTCACCCGGTATTTATATATATATATATATATATATATATATATATATATATATATATATATATATATATTTTGAATAAAAAACAGACCACTTTAAGGTTCCATGTAATAAATTATTTCACCACAGCCCTTTTAAAGGGCTCTTGATCATCAGACTTTACTTCCAGAGGTTGAAATGAAAAATGAAAAGAAATTTACACATTTTTGACGGGCCGTATTAAGCATATGTAAATTAACGAAGTGAGTGGGGAGAGAAGGCGAAGTGAGGAAGTGAGGGGGGAGAGAAGACATGAGTGAGTTAGACGTACCATTTCCATTCTTTATCCCTAACCCCACTTGACAAACGCTTCACTTGACTTATGTTATCTTTAGATATAGATGGGGAAGTGGTGAAGAGGAAAGCCGACATAAAAGAAAGAAGATACAATAAACCAATCCTGATGAGAGAAGGTTTCACTTAATTTCTTGGACGCTGTTATTTCGCATTCCTTTAAAGGGTATATTTGGGGGTTAAAGTTTGATATAAATCTAAATGTCTACAAAATCTACGAAGAATTTAATTTGATGTTTGTTGGAGTTTTGGATATTTTCTATGCAATGGTCGATTGGAAAAAAATTCATAGAAAGTATATTGAAAGAATAATTCATTTTACATCTAGTAATCTTTTTTATTTTCCTAAACATTTTTCTTGTTGATTATTAAGTTGACATCTATTCGTTTGAGTTTTGTTCATAAATTAAACTCGTGACTGTTTTTAGATACCTACACAATTATCAAAGGTTATTCCAATTTAAATAATTTTATCATCAATAATGATTATTAAAGGGTAATATATTTCAATTTAAATTAAGTTATCAATTTAAGATTTACCTCCGTATTATTTGAACTCATTTCCAATTGGAGAATATTAGAGGAGAAATTTGTATAAAACATTACTAACAGAAAATTAGGTCCTTCTTTTATAATATTCTAGATATCCATACACATACACACCTCTACACATATCCGAACACCTATCTATATCCACATATATACATATCCCTATATACCTATAAATCCATATACACACATACCCACACATCCACACAAAACTATATGTATATACCCATACATACACATATACACCTGTAGAAAGACACATACACACATATACATAGATATTCACACATACACATATATACTTACATATATACACACATATATAATTATATGTATATCTATATATATATATACATATATACACACATATACAAGCACCCATACATGCACATCTATACATATACACATATATACGTACACACACATCTACATACATATACACACACATACATATATATATACATATACACCCACACCCACATATGTATGCATTCAAAGAACATATCAATATCAATACGCCATTACATTATGAATACACAAAATCCTATAATTATACATATATATCTATACATATATTACTCGCCATCCCATATCTGTGGTAAGACGTATAAGTACCCATTTAATTACACACATCCACACTCACATATACATTTAAAAAAAACCCTGCATGTTTCTCTTTCCATATAAAAACATATACATGTACATATTAAAAGACGTATCAATGTTCAAGTACAATACCATGGTTATACACATACAGTCATGTGTCCGCGCTCATGCGTGTATAGCAACATTTCCAAAACAAAAGGAACAAAGGTCATTCAATATTATTTTTCCTATAAGGTTATTTCCCAATGTATTTTCTTAGGTTTAGGTTGTTCTTATGTCAGCATTTAAAAATTAGTTCATTGTGTCTATTTTGTAATAAATCTGGATCCTTGTGTTTGATCAATTTATTACATGGAACCTTAAAGTGGTCTGTTTTTTATTCAAACATATTTTCTCTGAATTTACATTGAGCTCTCCGGATATCATCCTCTTTGGGTCTACCCATACGGATTACCTAGTTTTGCATAAACTATATATATATATATATATATATATATATATATATATATATATATATTATATATATGTTTAAATCTTCAGTATAATGATTGTCAGTTTCACGTCTCGGGGGATCTACAGAAATATAAAATGACAGTCTCCATGCAATGTTGATTCCTACATCCATACTGACGTTTATATATAAATATGTGTATATATGTATATATATGCAAAGGTTATTATGTATACACTTATGTATAGGGATGTTAAATATATTGGTAGTAAATGAGACATGAAAGAAAGAAAATCAATAATACAAAAATAAAATGTAAAAAATGATAAATTAATTAAATTGAAGAAATTTAAAATAAACGGTTTAAACAGCACTAAATTTAAATGTTGTTAGGCTTTTAAGGAAACACTAATGTGGTTAGAATTACAGATTTGAAATTGTTCAGAGAACTATAAACATATGATCTGATTAAAGTATAAACATATGATTAAAGTATAAACATATGATTAAAGTATAAACATATGATTAAAGTATAAACATATGATCTGATTGTAATTTCAATAGATTTTATTGAACATCCGATCATGACGAGTGAAGTCCAGTGAATATTTATCGGATATATAATTATATGTGTATATAAAATATAATATGATAAAATATTGTTTTAAGTTATGCTATATTTATGGGTTAAAATTCTCAATATCATGGATAGAGCGTATGTAAATATAAATGTAAAATTGGAAGTCATCACCCAGAGGCGACAGACTGTTTAATAGCTGTGCTTAGCTCGAAGTCACAAGTCATCGTGATCGAGGGTTTGATTGTGCTGGCCTTGTTCAGAATGTTGATCACGTTAGATAACACGCTCTCTCCCAGAAACTGTAACTAAGGTCTACTCAGCATAGTTGCAGTATAAACCACAGGTTGGCTCTGTGGGTGTTGAACAAACACAAATGTGCCTGAGCGAGCGTCTGCAGTAGGGATTGGCTAGCCGCCTTATTAGACGGGTATCCTCGAATACGAGTGGCCAGCTATTATATATATCTGTGTGTAGATATAAAACGCCTGTGAAAGAAATTTCAAAGGTAAAAAAAAAAACAAGAAAAATAATAATATTTATAATACCACTAATGATACTTATTGTATATTTATTAGGTTGGTGCAAAAATAATGTCGTTTTTTGACGTTCAAGTTGAACGTCAAAAAACGACATTATTTTTGCACCAATCTAATAGTAAGCCTTTTGACCACATGGTAGCATGGGGAGAAATATTTGAAAAATCAGAATTTTCGTACGCGCCTGTGTGTGTGTGTGTGTGTGTTTTTTTTTTCTCAACGAAACGAGAAATAAAAAAATGAAAATAAATTTGGATTTTCTTTCCAGGGGAATCTTTTTTTCCGCATGTGTTATATTGCCGATAGTTTGAGGTTGGTTGTTTGCTGCCTATCTTTGAGCAAGCCTAAATTCCTGTTTAATCCAAGAATGTGTAAATTTATTTTTAAAATGTATATACCTGTATGTGTACACGTGCGCGTGCGCGCGCTCGTGCATGCGCGCGCGTGTGTATAAAGCACTTGCAAAAACGAATGCAGTTTCATCTGAGATTGAGTTTCCATGAAAACCTTTATCCGGCTTCCGAAAACGGATACCTTTTTTTCCTTTTTTTTTTTTTTTGGTCTTTCGTTTCACTCACTCTACGGTTCAGTTTGACGGCGTAGGTTAATATTCATAGCAACAAAATGATTTGTCCACTGCATCTAACTGCCATATTTCCGTCATTCTCCCTTGTTTGATGGGAACAAAATATCAGTAAGAACAAGAGCAACCACTCTGGGTTCAGTTTTCCCACGTCCTTATTACTGAAGCCTCTCACCTCCGCACTTCAACTCAGTACAGTGATTCTTCAGGCTTCTTCCATCTGGAAATTGATATTTCTTACACTCAAACGCATATTCCTATAGCCCTGCCCAGTTCAATCGAGCAAACCCTCAATCCAACCCAATCCACTCCTATTACGTTCATATCAAGACTTTTCCCGACACGAGGACCCAATATTCATATTTACTCTTTTTACTTAAGCCAATCACAACATTCCAATTCGTCGTCCATTTTTTTTCACCCAGATGCAAATTAGAATTCTGTGCCAGAACTAATTTTCCACCTGCTTTAACGTATGTTAATGGCAATGTTTATATTCCTGTTTTTTATTTCTTTTCTTCTTTTATTCTGTTATTCGTCGGAGTGCGTGTCTAACCAGAGAAAATGGGAAAGAAATTGGACCACACCTGTTTTTTTTTTTTTCTTTTTTTTTTCGCTGTTTCGATTTCTTTCCATCTTTCTTTAGTTATAACCAATGGATCGGAAGGAACTGACAATTACAAGAATAACAACAACAAAATTAAGTAACACAAAGAAATGAAGCGAAACTGTTCCAAGAGAAAACAAGAGTAATTGTTCGACATACAGCTTTACATAAAACATTCGACAGGAGGCGGGAAGATGGACTCAAATGTTTCGTTGGCGATTTGAACTGTTTAGACATGACATTCCTTTACGTTACATATGGATATATTGCTTTCAAAACAATGATATTACGCTATCCTTATATCGACTCAGAAAAAAAGAGACACATACTTGTTTTTAACTTTTGTGCAATTAATCTTCTTTTATTGAAAAAGTAGGTAAATTCTTCTTTATCCGCCATACCCGTTCAGGAATTTGGCGATTATTGT
This sequence comes from Acanthosepion pharaonis, assembly GCA_903632075.3. Classification (NCBI taxonomy): domain Eukaryota; kingdom Metazoa; phylum Mollusca; class Cephalopoda; order Sepiida; family Sepiidae; genus Acanthosepion; species Acanthosepion pharaonis. The sequence goes on along the minus strand of CAHIKZ030005292.1, from coordinate 904,626 downwards.
TCTCCACAATTTCCCTGTTGTTTTGTAGCTCCTAATAGATTTTGTGATCTCTCCTAAACCCTCTTTTGCCATTCATTCACTCACATAGGTTATGCGTTGTTTTTCTCTGTCACACTTGCCTTCAATCTGACCTTTTGAGTATTAGATTTTCCATATATATATTTTCATATATATATATTTATGAATAAAAAATACGTATTTTGCTTTGATAAAGTCCACATTGGACGAAACGCGTCAGCAATTTCCAGTTTTCCTATTGTCATTTTTATTCATAAATATTGTCTTCTCTACTGGTTAAATCGGAGAAATTTATATATATATATGAATATACACAAATATATATACACAAATATATATATATATATATACAAATATATATATATATATTTATGTGTATATTTGGTTGGATTGATGTGAGTTTGGGTTTATGTAGATTGCGTGTATTAGTGTTATCTACATAAACCCAAAATTTTTTAAAAATTAATCAGTTTGTCTGACGATCGCAAAAGCGTGAAACCCAGGGTCATAAACTCACATCAATCCAACCAAAAATGTTAGCTCTATCTCTCATATTGAGCACTTTCTAATGAGTACCGCGCATATAATATATAAATAATTATATATATATATATATATATATATATATATATATATATATATATTTATATATTTGAATAAAAGACAGACCACGTTAAGATTCCATGTAATAAGCTATTTCACCATAACCCCTTTAACAGGGTTCTGGATCATCAGACTTTACTTCCAAAAGCTGAAATGAAAAATGAAAAGAAATTCACACGTTTTTTACGGACCTCATCAAGTATACGCAAAGTTAACGAAGTGAGGAAGTGAGGTGGGAGAGAGAGGATATGAGTGTGTCATATGTATCATTTTAGTTTCCTATTTTAACCCCAGTGTGTCGGCTGGATGTTGCTCAAATTTAACGCGTCTCGTCTCTAGATAAAGGTGGTTAAGGGGTGAGCGATAAGAACTACATTAAAGGGAGACGTTACAACAACCCCAATAAATTACACGACAGGTTTCATTCAAATTCTTAGACGCTGTCAGTTCGCGTTACTTTAACGTGTATATTTGGGAGGTTAAGGTTTGATAAATATCTAAATTTTCAAACAATCTACGAAGAAATTAATTTGAAATTCGGTGGAGTTTTGGGTATTTTCTATGAAGCAGTCGATTGGAAAAATCCATAGACAGAACACTGAAAGAGTAATCCAATTTATATTTGGTACTTTTTTCCACTAAAACTTTTATCTTATAGCTTGTTAGGTAAAAAACGTGTGAATTTCTTTTCATTTTTCATTTCAGCTTTTGGAAGTAAAGTCTGATGATCCAGAACCCTGTTAAAGGGTTTATGGTGAAATAGCTTATTACATGGAATCTTAACGTGGTCTGTCTTTTTATTCATATATATATATATATATATATATATATATATATATATATATATAATTATTTATATATTATATGCGCGGTACTCAATAGAAAGCGCTCAATATCAGCGATAGAGCTAACATATTTGGTTGGATTGATGTGAGTTTATGACCCTGGGTTTCACGCTTTTGCGATCGTCAGACAAACTGATTAATTTTTTAAAAATTTTGGGTTTATGTAGATAACACTAATACACGCAATCTACATAAACCCAAACTCACATCAATCCAACCAAATATACACATAAATATATATATATATATATTTGTATATATATATATTTGTGTATATATATTTGTGTATATTCATATATATATATATATATATATATAAATTTCTCCGATTTAACCAGTAGAGAAGACAATATTTATGAATAAAAATGACAATAGGAAAACTGGAAATTGCTGACGCGTTTCGTCCAATGTGGACTTTATCAAAGCAAAATACGTATTTTTTTCATTCATAAATATATATATATATATATATATATATATATATATATATATATATATATATATTTTGTGCATGTGTGTGTGTGCGATAAAGATATATATATATATATATATATATATATATATATATATATATATATATATATATATATATATATATATATATATGTTCGATAAATATCCACTGGATTTAGATCGTCAAGGACTGATGTTGGATAAAAG
>CAHIKZ030005292.1:887500-897500 GCA_903632075.3 Acanthosepion pharaonis | reverse complement strand
CTGTTGGTAGACCCCCAGGAATTACAGAGTGTTGAAGAAAGAATCGTGTCTGTCTTTTTAGTCGACACGCGTTCGCACAAAATTTGTCACTCCACTAAAGACAACCTTAAAAACTCTTTGACGCCCCTAGGGATTAAAGCCCAAAGGGTAATCAAGGATAAAAGTTAATTCATGTGGGACGTACTGTTACCCACGCCCGCCGACTGAGGACTCCTCCAATCGAGGTCTTATAAAGACCTCATAATCCGCACAGATTTTGAGAGCAGACGAAAAACCTGTACGAAGTTCCTACTCAGATCTTAGTAGAGCACTTGGCCTCCTATTTGAATGGCGGATGCAGTTTTTGAGATAATGTTTAATCAAAAAGCTTTCATCTCCGTCCCCAACTCTCTGGATGTAGAGGACCAGAAAATGCCGTTCATTTTGACCGGCCGTAAACAAAGCTGTTGGAAGTGTGGTAAGACTGGTCACCTCTCCTCTTTCTGCCCAGAGAAGAAGGCCCCTGGAGTTCTGGCCTACGCCGACCTAAGTCCTCCTCTGGTCGAATCTGTTATTTACATTTCGCCTGTGATGAGCATGCTAACAATTGGGATCGGTGTGGTAAACTCCCAGTTAGGTCGAATGCGCAGCCCCTATTTCTCGAAACACCTTCGCCAATCACTTGTGAGGTCGCGGAGAAAGGAAAGGGGGAATGACTGGTCTTTGGCAAAACCAGAGAGAAGCTCCGGACAGTGGGACCTCAGTCCCCGAAAGTAAAAACACGCACAGACCCTCTACCAGTTCCAAGGGCGATGACCCGGCCAGCTACGCCGACAAGATGAGAGCAATGAAATTAAGATATGAACCGAATTTTGAGAAAAAAGAGAAAATAGAACAACTGAAAGAAGCGCTAAAGTTTAAAAGATCACAACAGTTTTCAGCGTGCCCCTCTTCCTCGGCACCGTCTTCTCCTTCAACAGCAAATAAAAAAAAATATCATGCTTTCACCTCCTGTTAGAAAATCTTTAACACCCACACCATCCAAGATGATCACATACATAAGCTTACATACCAAAACACCCACCAAAATAGGGCTACACCATTAAACACCCCAAAGCAATTCACTGCTCATATTTCGAGGAATTCGCCTAAAAAATCGGACAACACAAAAAGGCAAAGAAATCCATCGGTGGAATCAAATGAAAAAGAAAAAAGAAAAAATCTAAGCCCATCTACAATTTAAGAGAAGACGTTTACCGGGTTTCGAGGGAACAGGCGGAAAAGGCATGAACGCAAACCCGCAAAATAAAAGATTTAAGATTTCAAAGATGTGAACTCAAAAACTGTTGAAAACCCTGGGAACTTTCCCAAAGCCAAGAGGGTGTTAATCTGTTGTGCGATCGGGATAAGGGACATGGATCCCAACAAATATGGGTGATCCTAAAAGAGGCAAATGACGCCTTCGGGACAGTCCCTCCCCTGGTGTTCTTCGATGAAGAAAATGTAAAAATTTTTGTAAAGTTTTGTTAAGAGATGATATCTCATTTTTTTATCGTTTACTGGGACACTGGTGGTCTGTCTCTTGACGACACAATCAAAAAAGAGATGAGCCAACGCTCAATGCGACAAACCTCGGTGTTCTAATCCCGGTCATGTTTAATGCAGATCTCCAACATTAATCGGACTGATCATGGCTCTCTGGTTGTCTGGTATAAATGGCCGAGGCCTGAACTTGGAGGTGAGTCTAGCTGGTGATCTTCAGCGTCCCGGTGTCAATGTATGTTGTATACAGGAGATCCGATTTTCAACTAGCGACCGTGAATATATCCTAGTTTTCCCCCTATTCAGCATGCTTTGATGGACGCTCGGGAAGGAGGGGTGTTCTTAGCTCGTGAGCAATTCTTTCAATGCGGCGTGTGCTCTTGTCTTCACAGATCCGGCGAACAGGCTTTGTGTGATGGATGATACCATAAAGGATAAGTCTTTTCGTCATTGTGGTTTATGAGCCCAATTATCATGCGGAACGGCCTGATTTGTTTCGGTGGATCGAGTCGTTTTTGACGACGTCTCCTCGGGTTAGTTTTAGCGGGCAATTAGAATGCCGTCCTTGATGCCGACATAGATCGTATAAGGGGAAAACACGGATGTGAAGTCATTTCGTGACTTTATAGACAAGTTCGATCTTGTCGATAAGTATCGTAATGAGCACAGCCAGGAGGTAATGTGGTCTTGGACTAATAGGCGGAGTTCGGATTCGGTAGTGCGTTCTAGCAGCATTGGCCGAGTTCTAGTTAAGAGAGTCGATTTAGGGCTCTTAGGTTCTCCAAGTTTCCATTTTGTAGTTTACTCGGATCATAGAATCGTCCGGGTTCGTGTAAACATAGATAAGCCTAAAGTTAGGATGGCTGGCTACTGGAAATTAAACGCATCATTATTTGGTGAGCGAGATTTCCTGTACCAGCTCCTACTAATGCTACAGCGAGAGTTGACGGGGCACTGTTTGAGAATAAGTGGTATTTGAGTTGATCGGGTGATTAAATCCCGTGATAGTGGGGAAGTAGCCTTAGCAAGGGCGGATAAGATAAACAATCAATAAAGATCAAGCTTTTGTAATTAGGGTTAGGTGAAAAAGAACGTCTTTGAAGCAGCGAATATGGCCTCTGGACTGCGTGCAGAGGAAGTTAGAAGTGCATCCAATAAGCATATTGCATGCGTCACATTACCAGATAAGGGGAATATGACAACAATCGAAAGCATATGTGAGGCTTTTCGCGACTACTTTCAGGATCTCTTCACCAGGGAGCCCGGCCCGAGCCATGTTCAGTCGACTTACCGGCATAGAAATTGAAATTCTTACTAAGTGTGACTACCAACAAGAACCGAACATGTATTTCATTGTTTTTCGTTATCTGAGAAACCACTTTCAAGCTAAACTTGCTTTAAAATTAAGCTACTGGAAGGCATACAGCAAAGCAAATTTCTTTGGAGATTGTTTCTGGTGGTTCGCAGTCCGCCCCCCTACCCCGATCGATTGCGCTTCACGTTGTTAAAGATGATCCATTTTTCATTCCCCGTCTCCATTCTCTTTAAAAAAAAAAGAATCGTTTTCTTCACGTTCCTGTAACTAATCGCAGATGGAAATCCGTTGAGCGAGGTTAGTCTCATTCAACTGATGTTGGTCACGAACATCAAACCTGCTGATGTAACTAAGCTGATCCAGATGGTTTTTCAACACTATTTGGATATTTAGAGAATATCTGCGATCATCCTGATCATTATAACGGGGGTTAGTTGGCTGGCTAGAGTGAGGTGCATCTTTACTTTCTTCTTATGTGTCCTGTCCTTTCAGCACGTAGGCGATAATGGCTCGCCACTTTCCACTATCTCTTGTAGCTCTCAATAAGTTTCGTACCTCAGCCACCTCCCCCAGACCACGTTCCGTCATCCACTTGCTTAAGCTCGCCAGGTACGTCATGCGTTGATTTCCCTTGTCTCTCTTTCCCCCGTTCGACCTGTGAGTATCAGATTCTCCAAGACCTCCTTTCTTATTACGCGTCCCAGAAAATTCAGTTGCCTCTTCCTGATGTTAAGTATAAGCCTCCTCCTTGTTTGCATCCTCTCCAAGACCTCATCGTTTCTCACACACTCGGTCCATGATATCCTTAGCATCCTTCTGTAGAACCACCATGTCCATCCCCTCGAGTCTCCTCGAGCATTCGCTGACGTAAAGGAGGACAGAGAGGTGCATCATAAACCGAAAAATATCTCGATCGAAGCCTTGAAAACCACTACTTTTACGCACGTTCTGTAACAACATCCTCTCCGTACGCAGCATTTATCTTCCTGTAGGTTTCCGTCTCATTCTTGGAGCAAATTGCCCGCCTTACTTCAGAAAATCTGAGAAAATCACCAAACAGAATGTGCTTTTGAATGGCTTCTTTGTTGGAGTGATAACTTCTCATTCAAAACCCCTCCCATATATATATATATATATATATATATATATATTGATATATACACACACACATACACACACACACACACACATATATATATATATATATATATATATGTGTGTGTGTGTGTGTGTGCCCCTTCAAATGCCCCTTAAGGAACTGTGTTCCTGATCAAATCGGACTCATAAATAATTACATCAGTTACACAACCACATGCTTATCCAGACGCCTTACGTTACACCTATCTGATCACAGCTCCATTAGAACCCATTTAAACACACACACAAATTTACCAGACTCCATTAGGAACATACTAGTAGAAAACACAAATATATCAACTGCATCCACCTGCAAAAAAAAGACTAAAAATAATGGAAGCTTTAATAATAAAAAAGAAAAAGCCAACTCTTAACAATATTAACTATGAACAAAGCCACAATGTGCTAACCGTATTCAGAAATTAAAAGCAACCCTACCACACACTAAGACATACACCGAACGCACACACTCAATTAAGCTGAAAAATCGAATCATCCTTGATAATGGCTAAAGATATAGCCGAAAGCGCTCGGAAATATAAAACATTTGGGCAGTTCTTACACACCCTTTGTCCAGAAAAGAAAGCATTTGTTCGAACACAAGAAAAATTAAATAAAAAGCTTAACCGTAGTACCCTGTCTGTCGTTTTTTATGAAACATGCATAAAGGAAGGATTGCTGCCTAAATATACAACTATATATATATATATATATATATATATATATATATATATATATATATATATATATATATATCCGTATATGCACATATATAGATATATGCATTCTTTTAAGACATTAGTAGATTTAAATAACTTTTATTGAAATAAAATAGTTAAAATTTGCTTTGCTGTATGCCTTCCAGTAGCTTAATTTTAAAACAAGTTTGGCTTGAAAGTGGTTTCTCAGATAAAGAAAAAAAAATGTAATACAGGTTCGCTTCTTGTTGGTAGTCACAATTAATAAGAATTTCAATTTCTATGCCGGTAAACATTATTTTCACTGGTACGTGTACCCACTAAATTTAATGTTCATAGCAATAAGAAATTTTGGTGGATGAAAAAGTCCATTAATTACTAAACAAATTCTTGCATTATGTTTCGAGTACGAAAATAAATTCAGCTGATATAGACTTCGAAAGGTCTAACGATCGATGCCTATTTCTTAAATAGAGTGATTGATCCTCGCTTTGCTGTGATGTATTTCTCTAACATAAGGGTACAACATATCCGGATTTAATTTATGGTAAACTGCCCAAAGAGCATAATGTTTGGGTCGAGTAGTTTCGTCTATCTGTTATTATTATTATAATGTTGTCAGTGTCAAAGAGAAAAGATTTTATTAGCTTCATATAGCATTTATAAATACCCATGTATCGTATACAAGTTAAGTCACTACAGGGAACAGTAAATTTTATATTTACTATTTGATGAAAAAGAAAAATTAACTAATGTATAAAAAATAAATTAAATAAATAATTTACAATATGAATGAAATAAAAAAACAACCAAAATATATATTTTTTTAACCATTTGTTATTCCAGGATGTCGCAGTTATAAAATTTTCAACACGAGGTGATGGTTCTGTTTAAGGAATAACATCCAAATTGGGGACTAAAAAAATGCAAAGAAATTTGGCCAGAGTTCTTTAGTTTGAACACCACATCTAACATTTGTGTTTTTCTTCTGTTTTAAGCTACTAGATTCGCTTTTGTTTAAAAGAACTGTGACAAAAGTTCCAACATTCAAATAAACTGCATCAAATTTCCCAGTTTTTAAGAGCTACCCTGTATATAAAGTGTGTTCCAATAACTTGGACCGATTTTAAATGTGAATTAAGTTTAAGCGTCTAATGATTTTTCTTTTTCTTTCAGATTTGGCGGACATTTGGGTGATATTATTTTTCACACATAATTTCCATGTCTTAAATAATATGATCCAATAGAGAAATAAATAAATTGTCACCAATAACACTGATTTATTTACTACTGACTTTGATCCGTCTTAATGAAACACCATTATATATAATCCGTCATAATGAAACACCCTTTATAAATGATATAGACTATTATTTTTAATTAATCATTTTGTGGGTTACAGAATTAAGAGCACCCAAATATGAAGCTATATTTGTAAATTTTAAAATAACTTTTCATACTTTTTAAAACTATTTATCAATATTTTTTCATAAAGATCGATAATTTGCGCTGAAAGTCACATGATATATTGATCATATACAGGTCTACCATTCGTCCATGCTTAGAATATTGGTATGGTGCTCCTGCTCTATATTTAAAGATACCGATAAAATCCAAAGAAGTATCTGCAATGCTGTTGGTCTTGACCTGGCATCACTACTTCAGTTAATTTCCGACCGCCGTCATGTAATTTTCCTATACCTTTTCTATAAATACTTTCATAGTAAATATTCTAATGAACTCTGCAATATGCTACGTAGAGTTTATGAATTTAAACGTATTTATAGTTTGGCGGCAAGATCTCGTCATTTTACAGTCGAAATGTAACCGTAAGTTCTTTTTTTTTTTAAGCGTTTCACCCCAAGCAAGGCGGGAAGCCGCTAGGACGCAAGGGGTTACAGAAGATTTGGAGCGAGAGCAGATAGGAATGATAGAGGAAAGGATGATGAGGAGGATAGTGTAAAGATCAAGGCAACTGGAGATGTCAATTGACATTACATTTGAATAGTTGAAGATTATAGCTCTCAGGGAAACTGGAATAGGGAAGGGAGTTCCACAGGCGAGAGGTGCGAGATATGAAGCTATTGGAGTAGAAGAGACGGTTACATTTAATAATTTCGACAGTCCTTCTTGATTCTGAAAGTCTCTTCTGGCTTCTTGCGTTGCAGTGAAGTTTGATCTTCCAAAATTTAAATGGTCAATGGTTATATTTTGTTTTCATAATTTTGTTTTTTCATTGTTCTCCCTCTTTAATATTTTCATAATATTTTTTCACACTCAGCAATACCTTACGTGTTAGTGGCTCTGTTGCCTTGCTTGGAGTGAAATGATATATATATATATATATATATATATATATATATATATATAGTATTAAATAATGCAGTTTAATTAATATTGTAAAATAGGCATTCAAAGAATAAATCAATAAAGTTAATGTAATTAATGGCGAACTCATTCACTAACAGATTAAAACGGTATTAACCTACTGACCACTCGATGAATGAGAAGATGCTTGTTTTTATTAATTGCACCATGGATTAGATGTTTGGTCCATATTGCTTGTAAGTACTTTCGGTAAAAACATTTACCATCCTCAGGCAAAGATATTTTTTCTCAGTTTCAGGTAATTTCGGGTAAAATTTGAAGGCGAAAATAAAATTGGTACTTGTCGAAAGATGTTTTATTAAAAAGTGTGGTATTATTAACAGTTAAGAATTTTTTGAACGTTTAGAAATGTGACGCTAGATTTTTGAATAGTGTAGTAATGTAGTAATTCACAATTTCTATTCTTGTAAGTGTATATTCTTTGAATGACTATTTTACTATATATATATATATATATATATATATATATACATATGTCTTGAATATTTAAAGAAAATAAGTCTCTTAATACAATATTTTTCTCTTGCATAATAAAATCTGACATTTTGTTTATGGCGCGAGATCCATACGTGCCCAGCGATCTACATAGAAACCACTGGTGCTTGTGCGCCGTTTATATGCGAACAAGAGAAAAGTCTAACAAAAATCGCCGCTGCTTCCGGCATGCGGAAAGTGATCCAATTTAGGGGGTACCCATTACAGCAGTCATATTAAGCCATGATAAATGATGTTCAGAAAATGACGGGTCTAATGAGGAATCATTGCCCGTGGCTGACTGGAATCAGCAGCTACTGCGCTCATTGGACAGACACGTGAATATTCATTGCAGCGGAGACTAACAAGAGAAGGGACATGGTGACAATGGTGAGTAGTTGCAGGTAGAGGACTAGGAAGAGGTGGAGAGCGATAGAAAAGGAGGAAGAAAATGCAATAACAAAGATGGCGGCGCAAATGTAGATGATGTCGATGCCGAACTTTTACGACAAGGATTTAATTTTAATTATGGTGACTGTCCGGATAATAGAGAGAATTATGGCAGTAGTAATGGTTATTTTGATAATGTTTCTGACATTAGAATCTTAAAACCAAATGAAATATTAATAATCAAATTGATATCCCGATTTAAATGGGTGAACCAAAAAGTATGAAGCCCGAAACGTTATCAACCGAATCTTTATTTTTATTTATTCATTTATTTTACTCTTCTTCATCAAGATCACCCACCCTATTCAAACAGATTACACCGGTGTTGGTATCTGCGAAGGTACTGAGTAAGGTGCTGGAAATGTTGAGGTGATTTGCTATCAGTCACTGTTCAACTGGTGTGCACATACAAATTTAAGAAATAATAATAATAATAATAATAATAATAATGATAATAATAATAATAATAATAATAATAATGATAATAATAATAACAATAATGATGATAATAATTCCATGGTGCTACATGGTTTGTGATCTTAATTTATTGAAGGTGATAACATGTACATGTTTTTTTCTTGGTGAATTAAGATTGGCTACAGTAAATATCACATTAAGTACCACAGATTTGAATTTCAGTCGTCTGACCATAACAATTTTGGGCAAGTCCTCTCTGGGTTGACGCACTGTGCCTCTCTGTTCATGAACGGGTGCAGTGTGGGGGTGTCATTGTCGAATTTCGGTAGGTTTATTTTTAAAGTCTGTATCCCCAATCGGTACCTGTCTAAGCAGACTAGGTTACCAGCTGAGACCCTACAAGCAAGTTTATATCATGTATATTTGATTGTGATGCATGTGTCTGGTATATCTTTATCAGTTTGAGTGTTATAATAGGTATATTGGTTTTCGTATATCTATAGACCAGTATCCCTTTGCTTGCTGCTATCTCACTCATTAATAATAACTATAATCTGAGAAATTTCGTCATATGCTATCCAGACCAAAAGCCTGGACCAGAAGCTCAGAGTAGAAGCCCAGACCAGAAGCCCAGACCAGTAGCCCAGACCAGAAGCCCAGACCAGAAGCCGAGATCAGGTTTTAGTGACGTAGGATAATAAATTTCTTTAATTAAAAATGTTGGAGAAGAATATGAACGTTGTTAATGGTTATAGGAAAACAACGTTATAAAGATGAGAATGCTGATGCATTGATAAAAAAGAAATGGTGACCTATAAACATTAGTGATTTTCATGTGAAGATTTTGTAGTAGTAGTAAAGAAAGAAAGAAAAAAAGAAAGAACGAAAATAAAAGATCAGATGGAGAGAAAGCCGGACAGACCAAACAGAAATGGCGAAGAAGGAAAACAAAATAGAGAATAAACAAAAGAAAAAGACCAAAATAAAAGAAAGGAAGTAAGAAACAACTAATTATAAGCAAAGAAAAAAGAAAACAAGAGAGAATAAAAGAAAGAAAAGATGAAGAAAGCGAAATTGAAGAAAGAAAGAACTAACGAAAGAGAAGACCAAAAAGAAAAAAAAGGAAAGACCAAAGAGAAAGTTAAACAGAGAGAAGGAAAAAAAACAGCGAAAAGCAAACAGAAAGAAAGAAAGAAAGAAAAGAGATAACTAAATAAGAAGAAAGACTGAATAGAAAGAATGAAAAGAGAAAACAGAGAGAATAAGAGAAAAGAAAAAGAAAAAAAGATAACCAAAATAGAACGAATTAATGAAAATAGATGACTGAATTGAAAGAAAGAAACGACAAAACTCAATAGAGAAAAAGAAACGTACAAATAAATCACAATGAAAATGAAAAAAAAAAAAAAACACAAAGGCAAATAAGCAGAAAGAAAGAAAAATAAATAGAAAGAAAGAGATGACCAAACGCAAAAAAAAGAAAAGCCAATTACGCAATAACTACAATAATGCAAAAGAACATCAATAATATTGATAATAATTTCGAAGAAGTGAATAATAGAAAATAAAAAGCATGAGAACAGCAGATGATTTCAAGAAT
>CAHIKZ030005292.1:865000-882500 GCA_903632075.3 Acanthosepion pharaonis | reverse complement strand
TAATTTCACTTGAAAGAAAAAAAAACTTTTGACGTGAAAGGATAAACACCATTTTCCGAAGTTTTAATTTCTTTCTTTTTTTTTTAATCATTTCAACCTAAGAAAGGTGATAATGCCGCCAAGACGCACTGGTTAATCGGAATGAAAAGAGTGAAAAGTGAGGACAATAAAAGAACGGATTTCAGGAAGACAGAAGATGGCGATTGACATTCCATTTAATTTCTTTCAGAACATAGGTGACAGGGAATCAAAAAACCGGTAGAGCATTCCACAGACGAGAAAAGATACTATTAGAATAAAATGTATGGTTAGATCTAGCTATTTCAACAGCAAAACGATGAGACCTAATTGCCAATCTAGCTGCACGATGAATGACATGCATTTGAGGGAGGAGAAAAACCTGAAGATGCACTGGAACAGCGAAAATGCCTTCCAGAAATTTGACAAAATATTGAGAAAGAAGAAAATTTCTTTGGAAAGAAAGATAATATTATCCATGTGAGCAAAGAGGAAGATTTTTTAGGAGAATGAGAAAGGAAAAAAAATACGTTTTCCTAAAATCCGAAAGAGACGGTTGGCATATCTGGGACACATAATGAAGAAAGAAGGGTTGGAGAATTTGGCACCCACAAGGCGCATTGAAAAGAAGCAAGAGAACCAGGTGTACACATCGCGTAGCATACATACGGGCTTTTGTAAATGCATGACAGAACATGAACTGAAAGGGAAAGTAAAGGAAAGAACATCACTTAAAACGAGAAGAAGGAGAGGGAGTTGTGGATAACAATGACCGATCACGCAATAAAGAACGCAATATATATAGAGAGAGGGGGAGATAGATAGATACATAGATAGATAGATAGATAGATAGATAGATAGATAGATAGATAGATAGATAGATAATGTTTGTTTCTGCAAAAAACGAGCGACCAGCGTATTTCTGGAAGATAGCACTTTTGTAGGAAGTACATATTGTAACAATCCATAGAGAATTAGTTGTAACAAATAAATATAAATGCCAACTTATATGCCAGTACTTTGATTTTCGCGGAGATGACATACATTCGTCAGGTAGGTTAATTGTAAAATTTTCCGATCATAGCATTTAAAGCGTGTGTGTAATCTCTGCGAGACTCAGAGTAGGGACAGATAAGTGAATATTTATTGTATTTATAACTAAATAAATAGATATTATATATATACATATATATATATATATATATATATATATGTGTGTGTGTGTGTGTGTGTGTGTTTGTGTTGTTGTGTGTGTGTTGTGTGTCTGTGCCTGTATATATATATATATATATATATATATATATATATTATGTGTGTTTGTGTATTTGTGTCTGTACCTGTATATATATATATATATATATATATATATATATATATATATACAGGCTGTATATATATATATATACAGGCACAGACACAAATACACATACACAAACACACACACACAATAATATATATATATATATATATATATATATATATATATATAAAAGAGATATATTAATTTTTATATTTTAAAAGCAATTTTTGGAAAGACTAAGACAAATTTGAAAAAGTTTACCTGTCACGCGTCACGTCGTAAAGAAGGAAATGCCTCGCATGAAATTTTATTTCACACACACACACAAACACAAATGTACATACGTGTGTATATATATATATATATATATATATATATATATATATATATATATATATATATTATAAACTTATAATAAACACATTGAGTGCTGCTTTTAATGATATTGCTCAATGCAATATATCAGTTATAAACTATATACTAATAAATATACCTGCTTTTCCTTACTGGTGTATATATATATATATATATATATATATATATATATATATATATATATAAAATAAAGTTTATGTTTTGTTTTCCCTATATATAAATTATTATATATATATATAGTTTTCCTATATATATATATATATATATATATATATATATATAATCTGAAAGCCTGATTTTTTAAATTAAAATTCAAAGTGTTTGTAATGTTCTATAAAAAGCCATTTTAAAATTGTCGAACCCGCGTATATTAACGTTCCCCTGTGTCAGTAAGTGCTTATATAGGTAAGTCCTTATATATGCAAGTAGTTATACTTAAAGCTTACTTGTATTATAATTTATTTTTAACTTAATGAATTTAACTGTAAGGTTGTGTTTTATTTTGAGACTTGCAACAAAGATATTGGTCGGTTATCTCTTCGAATCATCTGTGCTGCTAAGATGAAAAAAAACAAAACAAAACACAATGATGATCCAACAATTGAATCTATTTCTGTTGTATGTGAGGAGAAGGTTTGATGAAGAAAAAGAATAAACTTCATTATCAAATGCTGGATGCATTATTCGACTGAGAGTCGTCGTCAACAGATCTTTTCTCTCTGTAGTTAATCTAAGTATTTCGAGGAAGTTCTAAGGCTGTATTATAAAAGCTAGTTACCATTGGATTTAGTTGTTTTTTTATGTTCGAAAAAGGTTTCTACTCCCGAGGTTAGTGTTATAACGAACTTCTCATGCCAATGTGCACTTACTGAACCTGGATGTTCTACTGTAAACTTTCTTAACTATAGATGCATGCACATACACAAACACGCACATGCACGCAAAACCACTCTGGTTCAATAAGTGCACCTTGGTAGGTGACTTCGTTATAACACTCTCCTCGGGAATAGAAACATTAATTGACAATGCTCCATCTCATAATAAATTCAAGATAATAATAATAATAATAATAATAATAATAATAATAATAATAATAATAAGCTTGCAATTTCTCTTCGATTTTTTTATTATTTAAAAAAATAGTCACTGTATCATGTTCTGATCCTAAGAAATGATTTGAACAATGGTTCTCCAAATCTCGGATCATATTCCTCTCCCTGTGATCCCGAATTCCGCTTTACCTCCCCTATTTTGAATTCCCAACTCCTAATTTGTTCGCTATTTTCACAATTCTTCCTCAACTTTTGAACAAAAATTAAGATGTCTATCCCTAGTTTCTTATTTAGGATTGGGTCTCTGGTCCCTTCTCTTAAAGTCTTCTCATTTTCTTTCACTCCCAGTAATCTGTTGCGTCTTAGTGGTATTATTGCCTTCCTTGGTGTGAAATGATAGAAAATATAACAAGTGACTGAAATTAATCCGCGTTTCTACCCTGGCTGAAATTCTTCTTAAAAATAAATTCGTTTCCCTTAGATTTCAATTTCTTCCTATTTCATTTGAAATCTTTTCCCTCGGACTCAAGTGCCCCCCCCCCCCCAACTAAGTATCCTTGAAATAGAATCAATAATTAATTGATTCTTTTTCTACAGCTTATCAACCCATTGCAGGTTATTTAAAGCCAGAAAATATTTTTAGATTGTAAGAATTTTTTTTTTGAGATAATAACGGTTTAATGATAGAAGTCTAACTAATTAACCCATAGCTGGGGTAGAAAAGTTGAATTCATAACTTTTCCAATTTTATTTGTACGTAAGTGAATATAACGAACCCAACGGGAATTTGAAATCGCCTCTCCGACTATCAATTCCGAGCCATTATCCATTACAATACCTACATATCCATTTGGGGTGAGCTTGAGTCGCAATAGACGTTCAATGTAAAGAGCCCATCTATCATTATAGGTGAAAGTTCAGTGTCATTTCGCTGATGGTGGGACGTTACTGGTTTAGTTTTTGACATATTGAATTCTACAAGTCAGTCCTTTCACAAGTGAGCCACCAGGGCTAAGTCAGAGGAGAGATCAGCTCGTAGATTCTGGTCATCCAAATTTTGGGCGGTGTAACCTATAAGTCCTCGTAAGTAACCCGCATAGATATTCACCCTTCTTTTTATATGGCTAAAATTATTCTTAATTGTGATGTTCTTAACCCTATATAAATCGCTTCTTTCGGAAGGGTTAGCTATATACTGAATATAATACTAGTAAGTAGTTATCGTAAGTTACTGCTATCTTGTGAGACGGTGATAATTTCTAGAGCAATATCAGAAATATTTGTTCCACTTAATTATTCCCATTTCTACTTAATAAAGGAACTTATTTCTATTAGTGTACAAATCACATAGGCATATAATCGCTAGCCTTTTATTCTCTTAATGGTCAATAGACTGAATGTCCAGCCAGTATGTCGCTGTCAGCTTTGGAATTAACTTCTGTAATGGAGGTGATCACGTTTGAGACGTCTGATCCAGTTCAGCTAATGATAACGCTTTAAATGCATAAATTACCATAAGAACAAAACGAAATGAAAGGAGTTTGTATTAGTCGATCAATAATCATTTGAATATCAATAAGACAGGGATCCAGATTGATTAAACAAACATTGGATTTGATTGGTTGGTTGTTTTTGTTTAGTAGCCTATCGACCCTTATGGATTATTTAATGCCGATATCTAAATGATTTGTACGCACTTTTATGATTTCAGCTACATATATTCTGTACACAGAATTTATGACTTCAACTACAGATATTTTGTACAT
Organism: Acanthosepion pharaonis; assembly: GCA_903632075.3. Taxonomy (NCBI): domain Eukaryota; kingdom Metazoa; phylum Mollusca; class Cephalopoda; order Sepiida; family Sepiidae; genus Acanthosepion; species Acanthosepion pharaonis. The sequence goes on along the minus strand of CAHIKZ030005292.1, from coordinate 877,989 downwards.
AATATAAAATTATTTTATAGATTATATAGTTTGTAGATTATCAATTGCAGGTGTTATAGGTTTTGGTATAAACCTATTTCTTTAATGTAGGACACTATGTTGATGATTTTCCTTGCATTTATGTCTTACAGGAGCTAAGCGAGTACATTAAGTTAAAATGTGTTTCACCGTGAGTACGGATTTGCATGTTGTACATGTTGATTGATCTCCCTTCTTCGGCAAATATGAACTGCTTCTTCCCGCGAACCACTGGTCTGTGGAACACACTCCCAAGCGGATGTTTCCTTGATCACTACAATCTTAGCCTGTTCAAGCCTCGGGTTAACTGTTACTATCCTCTCCTATTCATACAAGCTGCCTCCTAACGTAACCCTCTACCTCGAGTCGCCCTGTGGGATTTGTACAGGATGAACCTTACTCTAACCTCCCCCCTATATATATATATATATATATATATATATATATATATATATATATATGAAATGGACAAAGTCCGACAATTATTTTAAGACATTTTTATGTTTAACTTTCTTTTTGTAGATACAAATATTTGAGTAAATGCTCTGTTTATAATAAACGGTATTAAACAACATTTACCGGCCTAAATTAAAATAACTGTCGGACTTTGTCCATTTCATAATGCGTGACGTCATTTGTTTACATTTGATACGGCCATGGGCAGACATGAATGTACGTGAGAGATTCATGGAAGATTGAAGTTTAAATACAGTAAATTCGACCTTGCTAGCCGAACGCTCCTTCGTGGCCAAATCGGTAAAGGCACGTCATGGTAAATGACGGTTCCGTATAGGATACCGGTTCGAATACTGGCGGAGGATCAATATTTTCTGTGAAGATTTCTCGGACATTCAGGCCGGTAAATAAAAATGTCTTTATATATATATATATATATATATATATATATAAGATTAGTATATGTTTGCAGAACTTCAGATCGGCGTTGTATGCGTAAAGATAAAGAGCTTCAAAATGCTACAAACTGGCATTTTGTTAGTTAAAATACTAATGTGGTCGGTACTGTGATAGAGGTACAATACGGTCCAAATTTCCTTTCCTGCAATGGGCAACCTATTTGAGTCTTGCTGCTAATCTCCAAGTGACCAACTTCTTGCACCTCCTTGGTTTCACTTTTTCCACTGACATGAAGTGGAGTGATTATAGTGCATCAATTGTTACGTCAGCCGCTAGGAAAGTGGGTTCAATATGTCGTGCCAGATAACTTTTCTTGACAAAATCCAACTTACATGTTTGCAAATCTAACATTCGTCCTTTCATTAAATATTTCTGCCAGATCTGGTCTGGTTCTCTTGCTATATATCTCGAGATTTTTGACAAAATCGAAAGAAATGTTTGTAAAGTAATCGGTCCTTAACTCGCATCTCGACGTTAATTATTTTCCCACCTTGTGGTTTCCCTCCGTCTTTTCTATAAATATTTTCATGACAATTGTTTTGATGAGATTTCCCGAGTACCTGAACTGCATGAATGTAAGCGCACTATTAGATTTGTTACAAGATCTCATCTTTTTAATGTTTTTTACTACATTCTTTAAAAAATTTAAATGAAATATCAATCGCCATCTTTTGACTTCTAAGACCTGTTCTTTTATTGTTTCTTTCCTCTCAATAAAGTTTTCTCTTTTTCTTTCACTCCCATTAACCTTATGTACGTTAGTTATAGTCTTGCTTGGAGTGATATGATTAAAAAATACCGTCGAAGCAACATCTAAAGTGCTGAGGCTGTGGTTATATGTTCCATGGGGGGGGAGAAAGTGTAATTAATTCTTGGAATTATATATTTTTTTGAAAAAACTAAATTACAAATATATATATTTAACCCCAAGCAAGTCAATAAGGCCGCTAGTGATTACAGAGAGCGAGAGAATATGGAAAAAGAAACATTATCAAGGGGTGAGAACAATAAAAGAACAAAAATCAAGAAAACAGAAGACAACGATCGACGTTGCATTAAATTTTATGTAGGTCAAAGTTGACTGCAAAGCAAGAAACCTGAAGAGAGTTCCACAAACGAAAAGTGCGATAGAAGAAACTGTTAGCATAGAACTTACGGTTGTCTTGCCGCGAATCTAGTATTGCCTTTCAATTCGTAAAGTCTAGGTACCACAGAGGAAAGTTCATCAAAACAATTACCATGAAAGTATTTATAGAAAAGGCAAAGAGAAGCTACGACACGACAGTGGAAAAGTGACTGAAGCCGAGGGGTCAGGTCAGGACCGATAACATTGCAGATTCTTCTTTGGATTTTATCAAGAATCTCTAAATCTCTAATGTGGGAACTTTGCTCATATTAATCATCTTATTCAATTAGCTCATTTTGGGAACAACCTCAACTACCCAGTTCTTTGAACGTCTTCAGGCGATTATCTCTCTCTCTCTCTCTCTCTCTCTTTCTTTCTCTCTCTCTCTCTCTCTCTCTCTCTCTCTCTCTCTCTCATTTCACTTCAGGACGTAGGCGACCATGGCTCTGTTCTTCTTCAAAATGTTCCTGGGAAAAGGTCGTGGTTTTGCCTTTGTTGATTTCTCCATAGTTTTGAATTCAGATAATTTTAATTTTCAGACTTATTGCCCCCCCCTCCACACACACACACAAAGAAGAAACAAGTCTGCTCTTCTAATCACAGCTATAGTACAAAATAAACACAAAAGAGTTTCAACCGGAATTGGAATACGAGTACAACTTTGACTTTTTTGCTCGTAAGAAATAGGTAAATCCTTTTTGCAGATTCATTAGACTTTCATCAAGTTAAAACTGATGCTGTGCTTTTCTATAAAGCCGTTTCCCATTGGCTCCTCCACAGTTTAGAAATCAGTCTTTTTCTTCCCTTAGACTATTTGCCAAAGCTTGAGAGACCAGTCTATCATGGTATTTAAAACGAATAATTAACGTTTATTTTCTTGTTTTAATTCTTATAATTAATACCGGATTTTAAAGAAAGGTTTTAATGGATTAATATCAAACATTTCTAACTAATCTGTTGATTGAATTTTTATAATTCACCTATTTTTTGTGGAGGATTTTTTCCCACTATGACAGACAAACTATATTCTAGTGATCGACCGCTAAAATTGTTTCAAACTAACATTCTTAGAAAACTCCCCATAAAAATATTCTACGGCTTCCGCTTCTGGAAGTAATTCAATTGCACGACATAAATAGAGAAAGCAATGACAATTTTACATAAATCACCCTTGCTATAGTTAAATTTTAGATAAATCCCCGAAGATGATTAACTTTCCATTGAAAACAGTGTGAGATCAAATATAATAATCATATGCGTGTTTGCAAGTGGATCATTTAACGGTAAGAGTCGTTCAGACTGCGCATGCTCACTGGTAAAAGCAAAACCTGCTGCTACTCTCTGCTATTGAGGAAACCATTAGAAATTTCCTGACACAAACAAAGTTAAGATACAAACATCGTTGATCTCTCCTTGGTCACGGTAGTGGAGTGGAGGTTTGTATTCTTCCATATCATTATACATGATCTGAACCCCGTTAGTAATTAATTAGTCAGTGTATAATTCCAATCCCCATGACCAACTGAGGCCAACACAATTAGTTACCAGTCTCGCATCTGTGACAGACTTAGATTTCAGTAGAAGCGTGTCAGTGAAAATGTGGTATAAAGCACTGCGATTTCTGATTGATGAATCTGATAGCGTCTTCACGATTGCGTCTCACAAGCCCAGACATATTAATAGGGGAAATTGAACCCAGTAAACATGTCATTAATTTGATTCTATATAGGCGTTTTCTTCTCGGTAAGAGGTTAAAAAGGTCTGTCGTAGCTTACAAACGTTGTCTGTGTGTCTGTGTGTGTGGGGGTGGGTGCAGAGCGATAAAAAATAATTTTACAAGAATTCAGATAGGTTAATTCATCTTCTTTGATATGCCGTGTCCATTAAGGACGTAGGTGATTATGTCTCTTCATGACTTCGTGATTTTTTGTTTTAAGTAACTGTTGACCGTTTACAATGCTTTTTTGACCATGTTTTGTCAGTCTTTCACTAGAACTATTTAAATATGTCTCCTCTTGACTCTCTTGGTTTAAGCATGTCCTATAAGTGTTAATTTCGCCATACCTCCTTTCTTTATTATTCATCTCAGAAATTTCCATTGTTTCTTTCTGTACGTATAAATTTCCTTGTTCTTATTTTCCGTAAAACCTCTTCGTTGTTCGCGGGATTTGTCCATGGTATTCTTAGTGTTTGTTGGTAGAACCACATCTCAAAATGTGACGTCATTGTCCAGCACTTATTGGCATATGGAATATTAGATATTATATAGCGGTTTAATTTGTTTTCTTTATAAAGGTTTTTTTTTCTATTTATTAATAAGCTGCTAATTGTTTGGAAGATAGTTTCAACTATTCCTTCACATTTTTACATTACACTTTCTATTACTTTCATTTTCACTTTCACTTTCACTTGTTCTTGTTCTTGTTCTTGTTTTTGTTGTTCTTCTTCTTCCTCTTCTTCATTTCTTTCTTTCTATTTTCTGTTGTTTCATCTTTTTTCCACTTTCTTCTACATCTTCATTTGTTATTACCCCTAATACTTGTTTCAACATCCATTTACTCAAGCACGGTAGTTTATGTATTGATTTCCCTCTTGCCTTCAATCTTTCTTGTGCGTATCAGATTTTCGAAGCCTTCTTTCCTCATTATGTTCCCTAAATATTTCAGTTCTCTCTTCCTAATGTTAATTATAATTTCTTTTTGTTTCCATTTTCTCTAAAACTTCATCGTTGCACGCAGTTTTGGTTCATGGTATTCTCAGTATGTTTCTGTAGAACCACAAATTTCTTATTTCAAGACTCTTCTTTGTCTTTGAATGAGATTTTCCAGTATGCACTGCCATATAGGATGACTAATATTACAAAACAGTTTAGTACTCTTCTTTGTTTCTGGCGATATTTTTCTCTTTCTTAATACTTTGCTTAGCTTTCGGAAGGCAACTTTTGCTATCGCGATGCGTCTTTCACTTCTCATTTCGGATATTTTTCTACATTCGTCGTCATCAACAGCATCTTGACAGTCTTTCCCAAGGTCAATTTTGAATAGTTTCATTGCCGTAGCGAAGTTTTTAAAACCCCATTGTAGTGTTCATATCACTTCCTTTCCTAAATGACAAATTAATGTTTGCCTCTGTTTCCTATTCATTGGACCACAATTTAAATTGATACAAAAATGGTCCTCATGTTGATTCTAGAGACAACACATTATAAAGTTGAGGAATGGCAAAGTTAATCTATATATAAAATGTTGTGACTTCCGTTAGACCGTCCGTCCTTCCGTTACATCATTTAAAATAGCCATACATTGACTGATTGAATCCAAGTTTTGGGGAGAAGTGAAAACAGGCAAGCGAGTACAAAGTACAATTGGTTTTATTAGGATGCGTAGCTTAGTACAATAAATTCTCATTAAAATGTTTGGAAAAATTAAGTTTTATTATTTAACATACAAAATACTCCCATTATTTTTAAGAAAACAATTTAATGTTTAACATAACAAATATTTATTTAATAAAAAATCAATATTTTTCTTTTCTATAAATTTTTTTTATATACAAGAATCCAGTTTCCAGCTCGCCCTACGTTTGCGAGAACTATATCCAAATCACAAGGCCAAACGCGTCAAAAGGCTAGAATTTGGCTCCAGAAATAAATATTTACTTAAGGCCCGTTGTATGTTGCATGCTCAAGAGTAAGAAATCCTAAGAATTTATTCTTCACTGTTAAATGGAAAAAATGAATTTTCTTAAAAACTATTGTCTACCATGAAATCCTACAAAATTAAATTACAGAAATTAATAAACTGCGAAGTAGTTTTTTTGTCAAAATAAGCTGATCTGTTTTCCCAAACAAATCAGCTTATTCAAATTATATCGATTGGTATGCGAAATTGAACGATACGTATAGTTTGTAAATCTGGAAAAAAAATGTTAGCGATAGTTTCAACAATCCGCGATTTCAAAACACGTCAGTGTGTCGCCAAAAAATTATAGTGGTAATAATAACAGCCGTTACTCTCTATGGAAACATTTGGCATTCATTAATCGAGCAGGCAGTACTGCTTTCGGGTGAAATTTAGAAAATCTTTCTTTCGAAACAATTTTTCAGGAAAATAGGTTTCTCAAATCCAGTAGCTTTTATAGCTCTTTCCGTAGAAGCTATATTTTAGTTAATGCAAAATTTCTTTATATTTATTAAGTAAACTGTCCCAAATTTATATTTTGTTTTGTTAGGATCAAATATTTTTTATCGTCTCAAACATTATCAAGAACTTGGGCGTTGTCAGTGTGGCAGGCAAGAATTTTTGCTCTATACCGGCATTAACTGTTACGCATGAAGTCATTATCACGTTGTTGTAAAGTATAAATATTTCATCACCCTACTTTCAAACTTCCAGTTGGAATTTTTAGTATGTCGTATAAAATTGATTACTCAAATGTAATATTTGATCACTATCAGTCTCACCTGATTTACTCGACTTCAAGTGAGAAATATCAAAGAGGAAACATCGCAAACGAATTTGATACGTTTAATAATTTACTGTATCTTGATAAACTTAAAAAGTCTTTTTGTCTTTTACGATAGTGTTGCCTTTTTGCCATTTTTAAAATAAAAAAACAACGTAATAGGTTGAAAATATTGCTTATTTTCAATGTTAGAATAAATAAATAAAAATACGCCAGTTTTGACAAATTTCTTTGAAAACGTTATATTGATATGCAATTGTTACAATATTAACAATTCTGATCGATTTAATAAAGTTAAATCTTTAATAAAGTTAAATCTCCAAATGCAGGATATCTACCAACCGTCCCACGCGGACAAATGTGGCACAAGGCCGAATTTAATGTGGGGTACCGAGCCCGTAGGGTCGGCCCAAAATTCCCCGTAGACCCCGTATAAAACGGGGTCGAGTAGCTACTTCTCGAGACGAGACTCTGCCCTTCGACATAGCCTCGTCGGAGGCAGAGACTTTGACCAACACAGCTGGACACGAATTTCCAACTACTGTATTTATGTAAATGGAGATATTCCCATTATCGTCCGTAGGTATGCTACAGCAAAAAAAAAAACAAAAAAAAAAAAAACAGCGTCTACCGTAAACTTTAAACTTAACTCAAAAACGAAGAATTTGCGGACATATTTATATGGACTTTTGTCCTTGTATTGGCGTGACGAACCTGTCCGCAAATTTTGTAAAAGTATTAATATATATATATATATATATATATATATATATATATATATATATATATATATATATAATCATCTTTAAGCGTTTCAGTTGGTGGAAAATCCCGTTTACTTATTAAGTAGTATGTTTATTTATTTTTGTCTACTGAATGTTCTATTTAAATATGAGTATACACTAAAAATCACGTTTAAAATGATAAAAACTATCGGATTATTACATTACTTCTTTAGAAAATTAGACACACACATACACACACATATATATATACATATATATATATATATATTCTCTTGATCTTTGATGTGACTTTTCTGAGACAGACTTTTTGCAACTCTTACTCGACTGAGCATTTTTTAAGCGTTTATCTTGCTTTTACTAGGAATTCAAACACTCCTAAGTCTCGTAGATCTCCCGTGGCCAAATTAGAAACTACACATTTCTCCCATAGGAGTGATTTCTCTGATTGAAAACGGGAAATTCGATTCTTTTCGGGAATCACATTTCTCTTTTGTAGGACTTCTCGATCTAGGTTATTTCATATTAATTTCAATGTTTAAGTTAATAAAAAAGTTATGTCAAACATAATTCAAACACATGTTCCTTTTAAATGAACATACCCACAGACGTAACAAGGCAGCGACATATGTGCAAGGTATACAAGAAGCACAAAATCGAAATCATTGAGATATGATATGAGCACCAAATACAGTCACCCAAAATAACGATGTAACTAACCTCTGGATTCAAACTGACAGGGAAATAAAATCCGACACACCTGATATTATCATAAAAGACCAGAAATTCTGGAAGTGTATGCTTATTGACATAACAGTACCATCTGAGAGAAACACTTCCATGAAAATGGATACATGAAAATTATCGAGTCCAAGTACACAGACCTGGAAATCGAGATTAACAGGGTGTGGGGAATGAAGCCTGAGACTGTACCAATAGTAATCGGAGCTCTGGGCCTCGTGAGAAAAGCAATGGAAAATTTCACTTACAGTGTTCCAGGTAACATCAACATAGAGGTTGCCCAGAAGATCGCCCTACTAGGAATATCCCATATACTAAGAAAAGCGCTACCAGTTAAATGACAATTCTCCTATACGACGTAAAGACCATAGTTTGGACCCGGCTCTACAGGATACAAAGCAGCAAACATAACATACACAAATAATAATAATAATAATAATAATAATATATGCAAGTTTTTTAAGAAATAAATAGATTAAAAATTACATTTAGAAATTGAAAACTTTATAGAAAATAATGTTCATAAAGAGTGTATAGAAAAGTATATTATGTAATTTCAATAAGTTCATAGAAAGTATATCATTCTTCAAATATTATAATTTATTTTTACAAAATAAATGAAAATAAGTCTCAAACAAAATTCTTATTAATTGATTATAGACTTTCGTGACATTTCGAATAAAGCAAAACAAATAAATTCACACACAAAAATACATACGCACTCACGCACAAATAAATACACGACAGTGTTTCGCTATAGGTGTCTGTGTCGATTTGGTGTCCTAAGGCGGTTTTAGGAACGCAGTTTAACTGTAAAATATACAATATTAAAATGAAGGGTTTACACTGGAATGGGAAGATGCCAGTATTTTGCCTCACCTGTATGCACTCCAGGTCCTAGATTTTCTGTTGAGGTTTCCTTCTCTTCGGCAAACGAGAGAACTACACCTGCAGATGGTAATATTGATAATTACTTAAATGTTGGTTTCAACTTTTTTCTTTGCTTTTTTTTTTTTGATTTTCATTACATCGTGGTTTTCGTTCACAGCGAAAAATTCAGGCGTATATATTTCTAAGCACACATGCATATTTTTTTACTTACTCTAATATATATATATATATATATATATATATATATATATATATATATTACATTCATGAATTAGATTCAAACTGATAAGGATATTACCCAAACTGTCTTTTACAATATTAAAAGAGTACTATTAGTCGTGTAAACAAACTGTTATAGTTTAAAACTTTTTTCAATGTGTTCTCTATGAATGTGTTAATAAATACAGTATTTAACTTATATTAGATCCCTAAATTATTAGTAAAAAGTTAAATATTTAAATTGCTAGCAAGCATCAAATTAATTTCTTCGTGGATTTTTTTAGGCATCTAAATTACTATCAAACATTAAAATCTCTTTTTTACATAAATTGCTAAAACTTACCACCCCTCCCCTTCATATGTAAAACCCATTTACAGCCTCTTTTTCTTTAATTCCCCCTTCTTTCTTTTTCCTTTTCTGTTTTTTCTCTCTTCTCCCCTCCCATTTCAATATATCACTTCCGTTAAGTTAACCGTTTAAATAGGTCATGGTCTGGCCACTCCTCCTCCCTCAATACTAACTATGATTGAGAGAAATATTAAATTATACCCTCTCTAAACTCTACCACGTCTCTCTAACCACTCCCTATTACACTCTCTGTTAAATTACAAAAACTTACACTACCCATCAATTTTCATTTCATTTTTCGTTTCATTTTTTGGAAGTGCTATCTGATGATCCGGCGTCCTTTAAAAGGGCTCTCGTGAAATAAATTATTATAATGGAACCTTAAAGTGATCTGTTTTTCTTTTAATATATATATATATATATATATATATATATATATATATATATATATGGAAAATTATATAAATTACTATTTTACAAATCTATTCAGTAACTTTCATACCATATACCGGGTGTAACCGCAAAATTGTCCAATTCTGAACTGCTGTATCTTAGAAATGATGAAAGATGGAAATCTCCGAGGTTTCTATAACACTATTGGACTATACTTTGAGCAATAAAATTATTGGTAAGGATTGGAAGCCTATGAATTATTGAAATAAATATATATATATATATATATATATATATATATATACTTCCAGGTTCATTTCCAACTTATTCGAGAGAATCCTCGCCCTCTCTAAGGTTTTAACTTTCTGTCCGAGCGTAACAAGTTGTCTCACCTGTTTCACGTACGATTTCATTTTCAAGTTTTTGACTTCTCTTTAGAATGTCATAGTTGAAACTCTTCTCTTACGTGAATTGAGTTGGATCTTTTCTAATCGATCTCTTTATCTCTAAGTTGAAATGATGATCCCTCTTGCTGTTGTGACCTCCTGTTCTAGTTTTTATCTCTACTGTTCCCTCTTTTTTAAACTTATTCACCGTTTTCTTGATTGTTATTGAATGGATTTTGAAGATGGAAGCATCTTGTATGCTGAGTCAAATTACTGTTTTTAAACAACAAATTTCTCATTATTTTTCATAGTCCATTTCATAATATATGTTGTCATTTGTTGACGTTAAGATATGCTTCGAGCAGATATGATTGTTTGAGAAAAATCATGGGAAATTTGTTGTTTAAAAACAGTAATATGACTTTGCTAACTAGAGGCTTCCTTTGTAGCTAAGTATAGCACATCAAACCAAATGATGGTTCCGTGTAGGATGCAGGCTCGATTCTTGTTGGAGGACACATATTTTCTATGAAATTTCTGGGACATTTAGATGTAGTTAATATTGTTTATTATGAACAGAGCATTTACTTAAATATTTGTATTTACAAAAAAAAAATAACGTTGAAACAGAAAATATATTAAAACATTTGTCGAATTTAGTGTAGGGCATGGGCTTCAGAAGACTGACTATACACAACGATCTTCATGGACCTTTTAAAAGTAAAATGATCTGTTCTAGCTGCCGATTTATTACTACGCTTAAATTCATGAAGTTGAGGTAAGAAAGAGGAAAGCTCATCAGATTAAAACATGTGAAACATTAAAAAGAATCTAAGTTTTATTCGCTATATAATCCTTCAACTCCACCCCCTGCAAAGAACCTCCTACCACTAGAACTTCGTTCTACTATCAACGAGCTGACTGGGACACGTTCCGTGATTTCCTCCGCGATGTCCCCTGGGATGTTGTCTTTACGCTCCCCGTCCAAGAATGTGCTTCTGAGGTCTTATCCTGGGTTAAAGCTTGAATCGACGCTTTCATCCCCCTCAAGGAAATATAGGGTCAAGTCGCTCTCCTCCCCCTGGTTCTCCGCTGCTTGCTCAGCCGCCATCGCCCATAGGAACCACTTCTTTCACCTATTTCGTAGCGATATGTCAGACTGCAATAGACGTCTCTTTGCCTCCGCCCGTAACGAGTGTAAGCGTGTCCTCAACGATGCTAAGTCACTATTTGCTGCTCGGATGAAGGAGCGTATTGCATCTCGCAAAATTGTTCAGACAATTCAATAAACGATTTTGGTCCAGAAAGAGAAGGAATATTGAAGCTATTAGCTATTAACTTGAATAGTACCTAGCTTTGGATTTTAAGTTTTTGAAAAAAAAAAAAAAAAAAAAACGCCATCGATGTTCAGAAGTTTGAATTCAGCAGCTGTTTCGTGGTTATTCGCCAGTACTTCTATAAGAGCGAGTCTTTATTCTAAAATGTTTTCGTTTCATCCATTGTGACAGAAAAGTGTTTGTGTGAATGGATTTGAATCAGAAGAATAGAAAGAGAGACGGGAAAAGAAAGGAAAAGAAATAATAAAAAAAAAAAACCTAAAGGTTTATTCACACTATTCTCATCTTCGTCGCCACATCAACGACATTTCGACCGTTATACGCTCCGACCTTCTGCAGGTGTTTGGAATTTCCAACTGAACCCTTTATTTCGTCCACTGGGATAGAATGTTCTAGTTCTTCGTGCAATGCCCCAGTATCAGTTATCTCCAGTGAACTCAACTCTCTCCCTTTAAATCAACTTTCCAAGTTTTTGTTCAGCTCAGCTGTAAGCCAGGTATTGAACTCACAACTCTTTGGATGAAGTCACTGGATTTATCCATTCAGCCATGTACTCTCGAGGACTATGTAGATAGCGTAAATAACTACAATACCTCATCTCAGAAATATAGACAGAAAGATTTATGTTTATATAATTTAATAAAGAAAAGTTAAACAAACGCGGAAACATAAAAGTAACAAATAGATAGATAGATAGATAGATAGATAGACAGATAAAGAAAGAAAGAGAAGGAGAAAACAATTAGAATGAAAGACAAACAACAGAAAAATATCTTCTAACTTTTTTCTGTGTTCATGTTATCATTCCAGTTCTACTGAACTCATTCTGCTTGTTGCTTTTGTTATTAATGGAACGTTTCGGTCTATCCCTTCTACGTCCTTCTTTGGGCGTAAGATCTCTGTGGTAACAGGTATGTCTCTTTTTAGTGTTTGTAACAGAAAAGGTTGTATGCCTTAGAACGGTTCGACCGTAACTTCGCGGTACGTACAAAAGAAAGATTCTAATAATAGAAATAAAATCTGGAAACCAAAAATTTAAAAGCAGCCGAAAAAAGAACTGAACACAAGCAAGAATTAAAAGATAATAAAATATAAGTAAAAAATGAATGAAAAGGCAAACGAGCGAATGAACGAAGTTAAAAACAAAAGCAAATGAACCGAATAAGAAAAAAATATATTAAAAAAAGGCTTACGTTGAAACAAAACAATCAAGAAAGAATATTAATAAGCAAAACGCTAGCATCAACATTTACAAGGCAATAAGTGCAAATAAAGGATAAAAATGGAGGAAATTTAAGAAACTATACAGAAATGAAAGCAGAAAAAGGTAAAAGATAAGAAAAACTATTTTTGTAACCATTAGCAAATAAAAGGTAGAAAAAAAAAGAAAAGAAGTAAAAATGGCGT
>CAHIKZ030005292.1:855000-860000 GCA_903632075.3 Acanthosepion pharaonis | reverse complement strand
TGGGAATTGGAACACGGTTAACAATTCCGAGCCATTATCCATTACACCCCCTGCACATCCAAAACTTACAGCGTCTCGTATTCTCAAGCGATCACCCATCTAGGTACTGACCAAGCCCGACGTTGCTTAATTTCGGTGATGTGGCTGTAAGTCCTTCCCCGTTCGAAAGACCGATAATTCATGTCACTATGTGCAACTTCGTTGGTGTTCACACGGATTTACTAGATGTCAGAGAACAATTAATGTAGATTTCAGTATTTCCCTGATTTCAAGTTAAGGTGGCACCACCTGCAATTACTTCTACATAGTGTTATCCCCTAACTTTTAGCATGTCAGCGCAAATTGGTTAAAACCAACTTGGAAAAAGTGTTTTGTTTGGTTCTTTAAAAAAAGAAGAATCTGCAATGTTACTCGTCCTGACCTGGTATCTCAGTCACAGTCAATTTCTCAGCGCCTTTTTGTATAAATACTTTCATGGTCTGATAAACATTCCTCTATGGTACATAGACTCTGTATAATGGATATCGGCTCGGAAGGAGAAATCTGGGAGCCGAGTTCGAATTCTAGTCGAGATTGTTATATTCACTTACGCCCAAATATCCTTGAAAAGGGTTTGAATCCATCAAGCTATGGGTTGACTAGCAGGACACTAGCCTTGGTTGGCAATCAGTCTACCGAACATACTCTGGGAAAAATTTTTGCTGAGTCAGTCATGCATTGAAAGACACATGGTCACCCAAGCATGTATCACGTATGGCTCTTAAGTGACTGACTGACTGTATTGGCGGCAAGGTCTCATCATTTTACAGTTGAAATGGCTAGATGTAACCGGAAGTTCGATGCCGTTCTAACGGTTTATTCTCTCGAATTTCTAGCTTGTGGAACTCGTTTCTGCTTTCCAGTCAGCTCTCCAAAAATTTAAATGTAATGTTGATCGATATCTTCTGTCTTTTTAATTCCTGTTCTCTCCTTAATAATGAATTTTTTTTCCTCATATACACTCATTCTCAGTAACCCTTGTGTCTTAGTTACATTAAGTTCATTTTGTTCCAAGGACTAATCTGATTAATTATTCTCTCTCCCCTATGGTGTATAGGACCACGTCCTCACTGCGTTAAGTGTTGCCGAAGCGATATTTTTAATCATTTCACCCGGAGCAAGGCGATAATATCACTAACACGGTGTAAAGAACAATAAAAGGAACCATTGAGAAAGATAGAAGATTGCGATTGACGTTGCATTTAAATCTTTGAACATTGTAGGTGTCAGGTAAGCAAGAAACGCGGAGAGAATAACACAGGCGACGAGGGCAAGAAATGCGTCATGTCACCGTATCCGTGTTGTCCGGAAATGGTTTTGAGAACCGCTATGGAAAACTGAATGATATGGCTAACACTTTCATCCGACATAAGCCCAATCTAACATGGCAGGTCGTATATTCGCTCGCAAGATCCTGCACCTGAAAATATGAGAAAGCTGAAGATACATATTAAAATATATCGAAACGTCCACTTGTTGAATCAATGATAACGTTGAGACTACCACGACTCCAGGGTGTCTCTCGGGAACACGTGGCACCTATCCATTATTTTTAGTGCGTCAGTGTATTCACATAAAACATGAGCATCAACATGTTTAGATTAATCTGCAGATCCTGAGAATATCTGGACGTGTTTAATCAATTAGAACGCGACCCACTTCCTCTATAAGCCAAATGACTAAAACATCAGACCTTCATAAGAAAGGTCATCTAAATCGAACAAAGAACTTTACAGTTAACCTATATATTGATCTATGTTTGCGAACATATATATATATATATATATATATATATATATATATATATATATATATATATATATATATATTAAACCTAGAGATCCAAACAAACCTACCAGGGTTTCACATAAGCGGATCGTCAGGGAACGTACATGTTCTTGGTTCTTTCTTTTTTTATCTTTTTTTCCCCTTTGGTATTGGTTTGATTATTTGCAAATCAACACACCGAAGGTTTTTCGAGCGAGTGTAGTTTCTTATACTAATAAGATTTCTATTAATAATATATATATATATATATATATATATATATATATATATATATATATATATATATATATATATATATATATATATATATATATACACTGGGTGTAACAGTAAAATAATCTAAATCTGTAACAGCAAAATTGTCCAATTGTTAGATTAAGATTTGGACCGTTTTTTCTTTGAAATGATTAAAGGTATTTTATTGGAATTCTTCGAGGATTTTATAACACTATTGAACTTTGAACAATAAGAATTTATTTAGCTCTAAGTTGAAATGATGATCCCTTGCGGTTGTGATCAAGTTTTCCTCTTTAATCTTTCCCTTTTTTTAAAACATATTCACTGTTCTCTTGATGGTTCTTGAATGGATGTAAGTCAGAGTATGAATGTTGGTACCATTAATGAAGGCTTGAACGATCTTGTTCCTCATACCATTGCTCAGTTGGGAAGACATATTGGGGCTGACACAAAACGATTTTAACCTGTTCTCTTTTTAGTCGAATAACACAAATGGTTTTTCAGTGATTCTTACGACATATCGTGACAGATGGCTAAACATTGTATCTGAAGACCTGGAAAAAAGAAACTTTTTTTTTTAGATATTAAACATTTTGTGGGATGGACAATTATCGCATGCTGTTACACGACTTGGGCAATTTTGCTGTTACACCCGATATTCGTGGGGACTGAATCACAGGAGTATTTGAGTGTCAAATTGAATTTATTTTAGAAAAATAATTTCATTTTGCAATCAAGTCTCCTGTAGAGAAGGATCAAGATAAGTGAACGTCTGACTTTATTTATTACTATTACGGCTCTATCTCTTGGCATCGAGCACTCCAATTATACAAGATTACTTTTCTTTAAAACTTTATCTTATAGAAAATACCCTTGCCAATCGATTCTTTTTAGAAACCCACTATTTGATATGGGTCAGTGATATACCGGCGATATTTAAACTAAATCAGACCCTCTTTTATACACGCCTGCAATAGTAGGCACCCCCCCACCCCCCACACACATATATATATATATATATATGTGTGTGTGTGTGTGTGTGTGTGTATAAGATGCAGAAAATAGAAAAGAACATGTTGGGTGCATAATCCGGAGTTCCTTAGTATTTTTGTTTTTATTTTTAAGAAGACAGTGCTCCATATAGAAGTAGAGCTTTATTATAATATTTTTTGTTTAAAAATATGATTCCTTCGCTACATAAGAGTTCTCATGTTTCAAAAACGAGAGCCAAACCATCCAAATAATTATTAAAATTAAGTTGAATTGAGGTGTTTGGTCCCGTTTCATCTTCAAGCGAAATTTTAGGTATCTAAATTCCTAAAATTATAATTCCTAAAATTATAATTCCTAAAATTTCGCTCGAAGATGAAACGGGACTAAACACCTCAATTCAACTTAATTTTAATAATTATTTGATGGTTTCAACTTCTCGTTTTTGAAACATGAGAACTCTTATGTAGCGAAGTAATCATATTTATAAACAAAAAAAATATTATATAT
This sequence comes from Acanthosepion pharaonis, assembly GCA_903632075.3. Classification (NCBI taxonomy): domain Eukaryota; kingdom Metazoa; phylum Mollusca; class Cephalopoda; order Sepiida; family Sepiidae; genus Acanthosepion; species Acanthosepion pharaonis. The sequence continues at coordinate 856,436 of CAHIKZ030005292.1, read as the reverse complement.
TATGTGTGTGTGTGTGTTTGTGTGTGTGTGTGTGTGTGTGAATTACAATTAATAGGATCCAAGCAATTTTCCTCATACAGATGGCCATTTCGTCCATGGGAAAGAAGTTTTTCCACGCACTTATCAATGCAAATACATTTACTAAAATGAATGAATTCCCACGTTTCTTCACAAGAAATTTGAAAGATAAAGAAAAGAGAGAAGGAAAAAGTAAAAGAAATAACAAAAGGAGAGGGAGTAAGAATTGTCCTATAATAGAGGGGGAGTTAAATAGATATAGAGGGGTAAGAAATCTAAAGTGCTTATGATGGAAATGGTACAGATAAACGCGACAGTTTATAATTGAGGCTGACCTAAATGTAACCTTCCTCTTTACACAGGTGTTGATAAGTTACATTTAGATCAACGTATATATACATATATATATATATATATATATATATATATATATATATATATATATATATATATATATATATATATTTTGGAGAGAGCGAGAGATTACATACACAGATAAAATGTCAAATGCCTTATCTTCCGATTTTTAGTTTCGCAGAGACACTGTTCTGCACATTAATTATTGACGTCAACCAGATTTAAATTTGGTCCAAGCTAAATATAGTTGACACCAATAATTAACTTTTTTTATGTAACATATTTTAAATCTATATAAATAAATACGAATGTCAGTATGCTATTCCTAGAGGTCATACAATTTTTGAAGCAGGTCAACTCCGTGAGAAAATTAAAAATATTCCAGGCTGGATCTAGACCTTGAATTCCGAAATTTGAGATTTCCCAAGTTTTCATTACTGGGATATTTTTCGGAAACATTTTTTTTTTTTTTTTTTACTTCAAATTGTCTTTAAGTGACGGCAGAAGAATTATCATTAAACTTTTAAAAGGTAAGTTTAAGTATTAAGGCAATGATTAAATGCAGCGATCAATTTTGAGTTCTTCTGTAGTTTATTGTTGCCTATCGAATACGGCAGCAGTATGTTTCGCAAAAAGAAATCTCCACCAGCAGAGGACCGCATTGCAATCAAAAGAGCCAAAGCTGCAGCGAGGTAAAGAATGTTCCGTGCTAATGAAAACCCAAATCAAACGGCAGCCAGGAGTGCTTCCAATGCTGAAAATATGAAAGGCTTAGGAACTCTCAAACTACTGAAGAAGGCGAAGGCCCAATCAAGAAGCCGACGCAGGAGCTAGTTTAAATGCCGCCCGGTAGGGCGCCTTTTGAGCTAGTAGATAATAAATGTGATATCTGTTAATGAATACAAGCGATTTACCTGAGCCTGAGGAGAGCAGCGGTGTCTAAACGAAGTCTCAAATTAGCAGATAAGTCATTTAAACTTGGATTAACTCTTAACTATATTTATTATGTACTTTGTATTAACTATTCTTGTATTAAATATTCTGTTCTTTCTATTTTTTTC
>CAHIKZ030005292.1:802500-850000 GCA_903632075.3 Acanthosepion pharaonis | reverse complement strand
AGACGCACACACACACGTACATATATATATATATATATATATATATATATATATATATATATATGTGTGTGTGTGTGTGTGTGTGTGTGCTTGTGTGTGTGCCTGTGTGTATGTCTGTGTGTGTGTACGGCTGTGTGTGTGTGTTTTTGTATGTGTGTGTGTAGGATTAATACAAATATAAAATTCGTCACTAAGGTGATTGATATTATATATATATATATATATATATATATATATATATATATATATATATTTATATATATATATATATATATATATATATATATATACGTTGCGGGAGGAATATATAAATTCCATATAGTAGACTAAAGCTGATGAACTGAGTTAACGTATATCTATCTATCTATCAATCTATCTATCTAAGTTGAGTTTGATAAATTCGCATGAACGCATCGCAAAAACGAGGACAAATAAATCAAACAACCGAGTATTCTACTGCAGTTGGAATCGGAAAAAAAAGTGGAAAAGAAAAAAACGAAGAATGATCTCTTAATTTTGAGCTGCGCAATAATTGTCTGTTTATCGCCCCCGGTTAGAGTTTCGCGCTAGGACTTGTATCGCAAGCGCGCCCTCCGCTGATGGACACAATGATAAGCACTTGCTAAATATACTGTGAAAAGATCGGAGTTAACAGAGGAAAAATCTCCCATTGCTAAGGTTTCCTACCAAGTGAATCGCCTTAACTCTTATCAGTCACCTTCCTTCAGCTAAGTTTGCAGATCACATAATTCGCAATGATAGAGATACGCGAAATCGCTCCAGGCCTTCTGTGTCGAGTGATAAATATGAAAACATTACGACACTTTGACTAATAACCACAAGCAAACGAGTCTCTTACTCTCTCTTTCTCTCTCTTCTCAAATTGGAGAGGGTGCCATAAAAAAGGGGGATTTCTCTAGTTGATACATTTAAGCACAAAAGCCGGGTGTCGGATTATAAGAAAACAGTGGAAACAAATCATGCAATTTACACGTGTAAAGCGAAGCCAACGGGAAAGATGCAGAGATGTCAGGTGTTTTATTTATTTTCCATTAGTTTGCGTGGCGAGTCGTGTAAAGCTTGTCCGTGTTTTCAAAGTTCGAAGCGGTTACACTTTTCGTCGACAGCCAAACATTTTCTCCTATTTTTCTAAATCTGGCGATTGTTGCTTGGCTTCGTACTTAAAATCTTTCCGTTATCGATACAAAAACCATCGTGAATGAGGAGGACGAATTTAGAACAACCGACTTCTATTTCAGTGTAGCGGGCTATATAATTATTCTTTTAATCGGTATCGCCCCACGCAAGGCAGTAAAGCCACTAAGACACAAGGGGGTTATAGGGTGGGGAAGAATTAGGAACAGGAACATTAATAACGAGCGGGAAGGGAAAAGAGTAATCATGCGGACAGTAGATAGCGATTGACATTGCATTTAAATTTTTGGAGACTTTTGGAAAGCATGGCACCGAAAGTATTGTATACTCTACCTATGAACACTAATAGCTATATGTCTCAATCTTCATAAATATGTTGGACACTATTGTAAATGGTGTAATATGATGTCTAAGTAGTCCACTACTAGCAGTGGTTTACCTACTTCACGCCGCTGGCGAGTATTGTATTTTGTTGATGTTATAAAGATTACCATTTCATTTCCAACCTGGTTATCCTTGGTTATTCCTCATTCAGTAACCTTTTCTAGGTTATTGTTATGGTCCAAGGTAAGGACCATGGAAGAACAACACGGAACCCAAGAGTAGAAATAACAAAGAATGTATTACACGAGAAATAATACAAGAAGTGGAAGGTGTTAGTATGACTGTCAGACTGGTTTGGAGTGAACTACTATCAGCTCGACTCGATTCAATACCGATATTTAACAGTCCCCCACCCCCACGAGGAACGTATGTGACACAAGGCCGAGTTTAACGTGGGTTTCTCCGAGCCCGTATTCTCGGGCAAAAACATACCCTTTGAATCCACCTAGACGGGTGGGTTCAGGGCCTGTCTACCCCACCGGACAAAACCTTGCCCTTCGGCAAAGCTTCGTCCGGGTTCCTCTCTGCCAAAGCAGAGAGTTCGACAGAAGTCGCACACAGTCAGAGACTGCGGGTGACTCGATTCAATACCGCCCGTCTCTCTTGAGAGGCGTAGTATGTCTAGCGTTAGGAAGAGTCCATTCTGTCGGTCTAGGTAAGGACTCATGACAGTTATAAAAGAAAGGAAGTTTCACAAACGAGAGTTGCGAGAAAAGAAACTGTTAGCATAGAACTTGCGGTTTCATCTAGCCAGCTCAACTGTAAATTGGTGAGATCTTGACGCCAGTTTAGTACTGCGCTTAAATTCATAAAGTCTAGATACCATAGCGAAGTTATCATCCGAACAACTAACATAAAAAGTATTTATAGAAAAGACACAGAGAGGCAACTTTAAGGCGGTGGGAAAGTGACTGAAGTCGAGATGCCAGATCAGGACCAATAATATTGCTGATTCTTCTTTGGATCTTATCAAAGTGTTCAAGGTAATTAGCAGGTGCACCGGACCATTTTGACAGCATTATTCTAAGCATTGAGGAATGTTAAACTTATAAATATATAAGATCGATTCTGAAAAGAAAGACTATCTCGCACAACACAGTGAACTGATATTCTTAGCAGTTGACCTATCAATGGATTCAATATAGTCTTTCCACTTCATGTCAGCTGAGAAATAGATCTGTGTAAGTGATTTCCCGACGAAACGTCACTACTTTGTCGCTATTATTATGGCAGATGTTCGGATGAGTTACCTTCCTTGGTTCCGTCAGATCGGACCTTCATAGGTAGGATCCGGCATATCATGTTCACGATGGCAAATCATTCTTACGTTTTCTTTTGGTAAAGAGTAAATTCCGCCCAGACAACTTTCTCTCCAGAAGTTTTACTTTGTGGAACAAACTCCCGAGATGGTGCTTTCCTGAAAACTACAATGATGGTCTCTTCTAGTCCAGGGTCAACTGATATCTGTCGTACATGCACATCTTAATTTCTCTTCTCCTCCTTTATAACGAACTAGCTTTGCAAACTTCTACTCTGATTGTCCCTTGGGTTTTGTATTATGTGAACTAACAGAGTGTTTTAACTTCGCTCAGTTCATATCACACATATTTTGGGTATAACCACAAATAAGTTAAAAAAAAAAACCCTACTTGGCGGCTGAGGTAGCTGTTCCTTTTCACTCAATGACAATCCTCAGTTTTCGAGCCTAAGTAAAAATCAGGATTTCGAAATTACTTTTTAAGGGCAAAAGCTGGCGTGATAAAGTAGTAATATGACTTGGGGTTTTCAGGGCCAGATCTGTTTCTTTATTCCTTCCTACTGCCGGGGCACGCAAAGAGGAAAATCATAAAAAAGGGTCTTGGAGAATTTGACACTCAGATGACATTTTGAAGTCAAGCGGGGCCTAGAAAAATAGCGAATGGTATACATCGTGAACGTGCGTAAATGGGGGATACCAATAAGGATACTGCTTAGTTTGCAAAGAATAGGAAGCTGTGGTGAGCCGTAATCGCCCACATCTTGACGGAATAGGGCACATAAAGAAGAGTAGTATCGGTTTACTCTTCAGCCAATTTGTTTCCACAGTGTCGCTACTTCAACGATTTATGTGATCACGTTGTGCTGAAAGATCCGAGGAAAGGGATGTTACCAGAGTTTTCACTAAAAAAAAAAAGAAGAAAAAGAAGAAGGAATTTAGAATTTAGACTGGGCCCGTCCGATCGCATAGTTGTGTTGGCGACATTCGAAGCACAGAAACTAGAGAGGTACTTGGCAATAGGTGTAAACGGATTCTGTTGGAATGTGATTACATGTCATGTATATAATATCAAACAAAATAAAGCAAACAAAACATATACCGAACTGGAAATTAGCGGTTCCGAGAATAAAAATGACGGATGGTCGCATTGAATGCCATCAGGAAAATATGGTTTCGGAATCCGACGTTATGTAATGGTTTGGTTTGTTTTGTTTATTTGACGGCTTATCAACTCGTTATGGGTCATTTAATGCCAAATTTTTATTTTCTTAGGAACTTTGAAGTAATAAATATATGTCATTCTGCTTTCACAATTGAATACATGGTAGATGATACTCAGATTTTGTGCATATACATGTTAGTGTGGACATAATTACTAGAGGTGGTGTCATGTGTGTTTTATGTTGTAGCTTTGTTGAAATTATATTTTGGAATACAGTTTGATTTCTTTAAGAAATTGTAGGATATTATTTGGATTAATGTCTTGAAAGAGATCTTTTATGTTGTTTCTTTGATTGTTGATTTTTTTTAGCGGCATATCAACTTCTGTGGGTCATTTAATGCCGAAATCTAAATATTTTGAATGCAATTGTATGCCTTCAACTACATATGTATTGTTGATCATTTTATTATAAATAGGTATTGTCGGTCATTTTTTTTAGAAAAATGTATTGCTGGTGGTTTTACTATAAAACTTTTAATGTTCATTTTTTCCTAATGTTTTGCATTTGTTTGGGGGTTCACCATTTGTCCATAGCCTGGACCCTAATAGGTGCTGTCAGCCCGGATCAGGGTGACCCTGGGAGCAACAGCAATTATGAGGTGGTTCCACGCCACTGAAAACCTCCAATCTCCGGATTGGAAACTTTGCTACTGGGTGTAGTTTATCGTCCGTGTAATGGTTAGCTAACTTGTCTCGCTACATCAATTACGACTGAAGACTGAGTTCGATCCATAGTTTCCGCATTGTGCCCCATCTAAGCTACGCTTAGTAAATCATTACGGTTTCAGGATTTGGGCTGATTATGATCGACAACGTAGTCCCATCCCTCGATCTAGAAACGTGAATTATCCTTAGACCAAATTTTGATCACCTATGATCCGATACGACGCTTGGACATTAATCCTAGTGCTATAACGGCCTTTTGATGTAGAAAATTAGGCCGGTGGCATCCTTTTACCTCAATCTAGTCAACTGTATTAATATTCTAAGCTTAATGAATATCACCTCCTTCTTTATCTTGCGAAAAAAAATGTTACACCAGTTGTTTTACTTACAACCATAACCGGTGAAACGTAACTTTTTTAATCTCACATAAAACCACTCCCAATTAACACCATGAATTTTACGGGACAGAAATGAATGTGCCCATGAGACCGACTCGCAAGCACACAAATACATTATCAGCCGATTCCTGCATAGAATTATAATACAGATAGGCACATGAATTATACACAAGAACACTGCCGAACAAGACAAATACACGTGAGGTCTACTTAACCAATGAAATGCAAGTAACACAAAAAATAAAAATATCAATTTTTTTTCTTTCTCCACTATATTTCATTTTCTGATGAAGCTATAAGAAATGAAAAACACGTTAAGTTTATAAACGTTTCTTATTTACTCTTTATTTTATTATATATTTTATATATGCTTATTTCCTCAATCGGTCTGTGTATTCGAGAAATTTCAATAAATACAGAAAATGTGCTTTCCAGCAGGAATAAAACCTGGGTTCCAGTTTGTAAGAGATTTCTCGAATACGCAAGCCAATAGACGTAATACACACTGTTTAAAGTAAAAAAAAAAAAAATATGCATACGACGTCTGTTTCAAATACGAATATCCATTATAATGACATTTGAAGTAATGAAAATATCTGATTAATAATAAATCCATCAATTCTTTATAGTCATCCACAGACAGCCTGCTTCGCTGTGCACAGGTCATCATTGTGGCTAGACATCCGATTGCTTCAAGCCTGGATTTAACATCAGTCAGAGACTTTTATCCCTAGGCCATCGGTGCACGGCAATTTAGCGCATTATATGCGTATTATATAAACGACATACTAGCCGCCATACCGCTCGATTCTTACGAAGAGCGATGAATTAAAGCAGCAGCAGCCGTTAAAAATTCCCTTTTCTCCATAGTGCTCAATCGGCGAACGAGAGCAAATATAATTGTTTCTTATTTGTTCTTTACCTTATTATATATTTTATCTATTTTTATTACCTTTATCGGCCTGCGTATTCGAGAAATTTTAATAAATATTGAAAAAAGTGCTTTCAATAGGAATAGAACCTGCGTTCCATTTTGTAAGAGATTTCTCGAATACGCAGGCCAATAGACGTAATACACACTGTTTAAAGTAATATATATATATATATATATATATATATATATATATATATATATATATATATATATATATATATATCAACTTTATCTTCTTTTGTGTGAAGAAAAACAGAATTGGTCATTTAATCTACTGAAAAAATGTTTCCTATTTTTTATGCAATTAAAAAGCAATATTTCATTTAGAATTGCTGGAACCTGGACCATGTGATAATATATTAGCTTGGTTTTTTTTTAATCATTTCGCACCAAGCAAAGTGGGAATGCCACTAATACGCAGGAGGGTACAGAGAATGTGAGAGAAAAAAATTGTGTATAGAGGTGATTGAGGAAAGAACAAAAGTTGAACGGGATGCAAGACGATAGAAGATGGCGAATGACGTTGCATTTAATTTTTTGAAGATTGTAGTTATTAAGGAAGCAAGTAAACGGAAGAGAGTTCCACGGGCGAGAAGTGCGAGAAAGGAAACTGTTTGAGTTGACGTAGGGGCTGCATTTAACTATTTCATTATTAAAAGGATTGGGCCTAGATGCCAATGTAGCACGCTTAAATTCACGTAGTCGGGGCACTAAGGGAAAAAAAGCTCGTCAGAGCAGTTGCCATGGAAATATTTGTAGAAAAGACAAAATAAACCACTTGATGTCGAGGAAAAAGTAACTGAAGTCGAGATGCCAACTTAGGGTCGATTACATAAAGACAATGGTCTTTTTATAAGCAAGGAATTCTCCCAGTCATATTGCACCACAAAATCCCATCCTCCTGTTGCAAATACGACACACCAAGGAATCATGGGAAAAAGATGAAGGCCTCAGTTTAAATTGAGGCTAGGAAGATATGGTGTAAATGGTAAAAAATACCAAGAAATATGAACCGATCCAGTGGAAATTGAACAACCCTGTTATTAATGTGTTAAGTGTAAGTGCTTTTAATTGCTCAGCATAAAATATATATTGAATTTTTTTATCATGGTTTTTTAGGGGGAGGGGGGGCTTATTGCCTTAAGAGTTTTAAATATCATCTTTTGTGCTTCTTAATATCAAATCCACTTTTTGGCCAGCCGTCAGAACAGAGTAAAGCATGTTAAAAATGCATCTGTTTGTGTCTGTGTGTTGGCTCGATGCATGCAACTTTTTTCTTAAACCAATTCCTGTTATGAGCGGCTACAAGAAATTACAATTAAAAACCTTAAACATCTTCAATGTCGCTGATATGCCACATACCATTAAAGGTTAAACTCTTAAAATTCATGAGATAAGAAGTAATTAATGAAACTGAAGAGTCGTTATAATATTTGGAAGTGCAAAGAATGGACTTGGTGACTAGAATTCTAATTCTAGATTAAATAATTTTATGTTTATTTTGCAATAATACACGTCCGCATGAAAGCTATGGATCCAATTCTCAGGATAGCTTTTTTTAATCATTTCAACCAAGCAAGACAATAAGACGCAAAGCGGGGTGGAGGTACTGAAAAAGAAACAAACGGAAAATGGACTATCAGGATATAGTTAGTGAATAAAGGTTTATCTCCCATTTTCGTTCCCCCCATCATGGCCATTATTATACCCGTGATATAATAACACCGTACTTCAAGGTCAGAATGGAATATATTTAATGGAAAAGGAATGACAAACATGCTTTGTTCTCAGAATATATCCTCAACTGGTACAATGAATCCGGTGCGCTTAAATCTGGAGTAGTAAACATGGCTTCTCCAGAAATACAGAAGAATCTCCATATTATATCTAAGACCCTATTTTTCGTTATCCTGGCCGTGTCGATATATGTATATATTTCTCTGTGGGACACGTATATATATATGCATATATATAATTTTTTGTACGATCTAGCATTATAAAACGCTCTCTGAAAACAAATCCTGTTTTTCATTCCTTTCCCATTCACCTGTTCCGTTCTGTCCGTGAAGTATGGTGTTATTATATCACAGATATAATAATGCACATAATGGGGGAAACGTAAAAGGGAGGATAAACCTTTCTTCCATAGCTTTCTCCTAATATATTGGTGACTACGACGCGATCCTATTTACCTGACGTGGTATATTATTTAATCAGAGTTATAACTCCCCTACAAGACAATAAAAGAGCGGGGTTCAAGAAAAGAAAAGATGACGATTGACATATTTAAATTGTTAAATATTGTAGTTGACAGTAAAGCAGGAAGAAAAAAGAGGATTTCACAAGCGTGACCTGCGGGAAAAGAAACTATTAGCATAGAACTTGCAGTTGCATCTACTTCAACAGTGAATTTTGAGACCTAGCTGTCAATCGATCTAGTATTGGGCTTCGCGAAGCTGAGATACCAGAGAGGAAAGGTCATCAGAACCATTACCATGAAAATATTTAGAGAAAGTTTATAGGCAAGCTATGTTACGGCAATGGAAAAGTGACTGTATCTGAGATGCCAGGTTTGGACCGATAATGTTACAGATTCTTATTTGTATTTTGTTAAGAATCTGTAGATATAAAACATAAGCAGCAAATTGATAATAAATCCTTTATAAGTACGCAACATAGATTCCGGCAAGAAAGAATTGTCAAGTACGACGTAGTTAACAAACTTTCCTGGTGTCTGTTCTAGCAAAATTCCACTTCATGTCAGACTGATGGCTTCGATAGACCCTGAAGTAGATTTTAATGTTATTAGACTAACACTTATATCCCTTTTTTTTAACAAACTGATGACTAATGAATGAAATATGCATTATAAGACTGCACTATGGTTACAAATAAAAAAAAGGATGTTAAAATAAAAAAGAAGACGTATAAGTATGTCTAAATCACCAGCCGAATATTGTCAGTTTTTTGGGGTTTTTCTGTAAATATTTTTGCCAATTACACATACCTGTTATACACATGTGCTTTTTTATATGACAGGAAATATAATATGTTATAATATAATGTAATTATTGCTATTTTGTAAGCAGGGTACCACAAAATAGATTCCTGATTCTATATTTTTTTATCTGATCCTCACATAAAATGCATATTTTTTAAGATATGTTATCTTTCTGTAAAAATTTTTGTTTCCATTTTAAATACCTAATTTTCGCTTTCGCTTTTACTTATTTTCTGCAATGAAACCTAGTGTGTTATATACCGTACCTAATATGTATGTCCCAATCCTAATAAATACATTGGACACAATTGTAAATGGGGGTAATATGATGTCTAAGTAGTCCACTACTAGCAGTGGTTTACCTACTTCACGCCGCTGGCGAGTATTGTATTTTGTTGATGTTATAAATATTATCATTTCATTTCCAACCTCTGTTTTGGTTTTGCTCATTCATTTACCCTTTAAGCATACTGATTTGTTTATAAAATATATAAAATGTTTTAACGTTATGTGGAAAAGTAAACGGAAAATGAAGTGATTTATTTTGGAAATTAATGGCATTCATTGTTTTATACAAATGATACAGCTCAACTCAATAACAGTACGATAGATTCAAGTCAAGTAAGTATAGCGTTGTAGCTCAGACCAGACACCAGGTTCGTTCTCAGGGTGCAGCTTGTTCCAGTCAAGTGTTTACGACTTAAATATAATCAATTGGCCAGATCATCACCGATGTGTTTTCGCTGATAGTCAACATTATCTCATAGTGAACATTGTTATTTGTCTAAAAAAAGTAATTTATCTTAATTCAGTGATCTTCTTTGTCTTCTTTGTTTGTAAGGACCACTTAGTTGATAATCATCAGCATATTAGTATGCTGGTATCTGCCACACAGAGTTTACCGACTATTTTGTGTTAGGAAGAATAACGTGTTTTAGCCTTCCAGTAGCACACTGATACTAATATTAGCATTAGTGTAGCTATTGATATACTAACACTGAATACGAATATAGAAAGACGAAATACGCATGTCCCAAAACAAATGATTGTCCATATTGTCCCAAAGGAACGAGGAGGTTTACAGAACGAGAAAAAAATAACATACCAGCTATATGGCCTTTGATAGTCATCAGGTAAGTGAATGGAAGTTACTTTTTTCTTTCGCTAGGCCGTGCACATGTTGACCAGTGTCAACGTGTGTGGATGCCCTGGTGGTCAGGAAGGTAAAGAGGCAGTTCCTCCAAAAACGGAAGCAAAGACAAAAAAAAAACAAAAAAAAACTCTACTCTAAAGGGGCCCAAACTCCCATGAGCTTAACCCAAGGGAAGACAACTGTGGTCTACCTACAAGGGCAAATAAAAGTCTGAAATTATTTTGTGCAGCTCAGATTTTTTCCATTTAACAAGATATCGGCTGACACTGACGTCGCTACAAGAGCATATTTAATTTTTCTTTCTCAATTTCAGTAAAAAGTGATGAGGCTGAACCTCTCTCACTCCCTTATAAGTTTGGAACTTTTACGTGAAGGTTTAATGTATAACATCTTTGATATCTGCAACGTATAGCACAGATATTGTAGACACACATCGACGGTCTTCTTTCTTATCAAGCCCTCCAATAAAACAAAGGTTTACAAAAGATCTAAACACCACAGGAGACTGAAATCCAGACACCCTTCGTTTAAAATAACTGGGTCTACAATATACGGATATGAAAACGGTTGGCAGCTCAGAAAGTAAACGGGTCGGAATAGGGATGGACACCTTCAGGTTACCCTGCCTTAGATATACCAATACTGCTATGCTTGCAGTGCGTAGGGCCCTTACGACCAGTGGTGGCGTCCTCGCTAACTGATTCTTAAAATTATAAAAGAACCGGTTCTTGGATTATGAGAAAATAATCTGATATATTAATAAGCTGATATATAATAGCTAAAAATATAATTAATACCACTGCTGTAATTTCGGCAGAGTCTGGAAAGTGTTTTCTGTGATGAACATGATTTACTCTGACAAAGGAAGTCGTATTGAAGAGAAAAATGTGGCAAATCTTCTAGTCGTGAATTCGATAGATCTTCCATTTGATTTTTGGGATTGCAGCGATTAACTTCGATTTTGACTAGGAAACTATAACACAGCTGATGACATTTGAGTTTAAAAGCATCATAATACTAAACAGGAATATGTTGAGAACAGAATTTCAATCTGGAAATATGTTAATAAATTAATGTTTTCTATTAAATTATCAAAAAGTTTTAATTCTTTTTGATACTATAAAGTGATTTGTTTCCCTTCTCAGATTGAAGAGAAAATAAGCAGAATAGGTTGTTAAGCATTACCTGTCTTTATAGAACCGCTTCCTGGAAATTTGAGATCCCATTATTGCTTACAATGCTAAAGGGTTACGGGACTCTTGATATGATGAGCTTACAATATATTCCGCTTTAAGGGATTTGTCGAGGTAGAGATTGATGAATTTGTTTTAATATGGCTTATCGAACCTTTGTTTATTATTTATTTTGGAGATAATTTTTTTGTTTTGTTTTATGAGTGAATATTGAACTAACAATTTTTTAGAATAACAATACCGTTTCCAGATACAGGTCCTACTATTTAACCCATTGCTGGGGTGTGGAGATGGATTCATGCAAGTGTATTTGCGCATAAGTGAATATCATAAACTCGACTGGAATTCGAACTCGACTCTCCAAATTCTCATTCCAAACACTATGTATTACTCCATCTGCACATCCGTCCAGTTACATAATCTGTCAGTATTCTAGTTTTTTACAAAAAATTACACCTATTATACAAATTGAAAACTGCCCAGAATTTAAGATTTATCAATCTGGAGACACTGACTGGCTGGAGTCAGCTTCTCGACAAAATGCGCAGAACGTTCCATCCAGTCTTGATTGGCTGAGATCTGTTCTTTTCCAAAGAAGCACCATTTTCTAAAAATCGATACTCCGCAACATAACTTTCTTCGCGTAGAAACAGTATGCTAGAAATCAGTAAAAACAGAAAGCAAGACTCTTTTGGTCATTCACTGATTCACGCCCGTTAATAGGAACTGATGTCTGTACGGTGAATTTAAAAGACAGAATTTATTCATCAGGCTGATCAACAAGAAAATACTGATTTATTTAAACAAAATATGTTTTTATTATATGTTTTTTCTACTCGTACCCTCATCCTTTATCTTGGTTGTTATAATCGCAAAGTTTCGACCGTTGTCTACTTCGGTCTTCTTCAGATAACTACCTTCGACCTGTATGCCTTTTTAGAATTTCTTTCCACAGGAATTCATTGTTCTGATTCCATTTTCCATGCTCCATATGTCAGTTAATAATCAGCAGTCTTATTCACCTTTGTGTCGTTTGCGTAAATTATATTTAAGTCAAATTATTTCATAAAACTATCTACACGAAATATTTTAACAGGATACTTCAAGAAAATATCTTTGGACAGATTAAAACATTAATCAAAATATTTAAACAAAATATTTTATAGAAATATTGAAAGGAAAATTGGAATAAAATATTTTATAGAATCATACTTATTATAAAACCCAGGTTGTGTGTGTGTGTGTGTGTGTGTGTGTGTGTGTGTGTGTGTCTGTTCGTTTATATATTGGATCGGATTTCCTACATTTTTCAACCGATTTCAACAAAACTTCACAGGACTACGTAGAATTACCTTGCGGTGGTTCTGACGGCGTCGAAAATTGGAAAAACACAATTGTTTTTGCACGAAACCAATTTGACAACACGATTAAGAGGCATCACTATCGCGAGAATGAAAGGGAACAACTCATATCGAGTTATACTTATTATAAAACCCAGGTTGTGTGTGTGTGTGTGTGTGTGTGTGTGTGTGTGTGTGTGTGTGTGTGTGTTTATATATGGGATCGGATTTCCTACATTTTTCAACTGATTTCAACAAAACTTCACTTTTTTTGACAGGTAGTGATTCTTATTGTCTTGCACACTTTTTTCTTTATTTTTACATTCAGAATGCTTTAAAAATTCCATTAACAAGACAATTGTTTATAATAAAATTCTATTCAATCGGTAGACTCATAACGAGTGAAAACAATGTTTTTGTTTGAGTTTGACCAATTCGTAAAAAAAAAAAAAAAAAAAAAAACTAATTAAGACATGCGTGTCCGTCAACCTTAAACAATAATCTGTCAATTTTATTTTTCAGTCTTTATGATGGTCGATACTTGATCTATCTCTTACTGTTACATCCCCGGGCAACGCCGGGCTCTACTGCTAGTATTTGATAAGAATATTTAGACATATATATTGGAATAAAATATTCATACAAAATACGAGATAAACATATTCAAAGAAAATATTTGATGAACATGCTTCATCGTGATACCTGATCGAAATATTTTACACAATATAAAAGAATTAATTATTTAATCGAAATATTTGAGTAAAATATTTTATATAAATACTTAAACAAGATATTTGATCGGTATATTTTAATAAAATATATTTACGCTAGATAAAACTATTAATTATTTAAACAAAATATTTAGACAAAATATTTAGACAAAATATTAGATAAAAATTTAAAGAGAATCAAAATATTTTATTAAAGTAAGCTTACGTCAGATAAAAACATTATTTAATCAAAAAGATTTGAATGAAATATTTGTTAAAAATATTTTAACAAAATATTGGAATAAAAATTAATGAAGCTATTCAAACAAAATATTTTACGTCAAATGAAAACATTAATTATTTAAATAAGATATTTTTTGAAAAGGATTTCAAACAAAATATTGGACAAAATTATTTAAACACAGTATTTTACATCAAGTTAACTATTTAAAATATAAATGCTTATTAAATTACGATATTGATATACATATATTTGATATTGATATAGAATACACGATGTCGATATAGATATATTTACATTAAAGAAAATATTAACTATTTAAAATATTCTCCCTTTCAACTAGTATACATTCATTCCAACTTGGTACCAAGCAGTCAGTTGTCTTCCAAAAAAATATTTCTTCCAAAGAACCAATACAATCATTCAAAGATTCTTCGGTTCAATCTTATAAAGAAATGGTTTAAAGGATTGAAAAGAGATAGTCTACAAGAAAAAAGAATGTCTGACTCGGTAGAGTGAAATAAAGTTGCCATCTTCGTCTCATTCAACTTGCTATGTCACTTTTGTAAGATTAACATTGCTGCTATCATGCAGAGAAATAACGCCTTTATATTCACCAAAGTAGGTTTGATAATTTAATGCTAAATTTCAATTTGATCTGCGTATCTTTTCTTAAAATACTATATCACTTCGGGCGATCATGACTCTCCACATATCTCTTCTATTTATCATCTGTAAATAACTATACACTTTGGAGAATGATATTGAAGTAGTTTCCTGTTATGTTATCCAGGTTTTGGGATTCAGAGTTGTCCTTCTCTCGGGTTGGTTGCCATTCAAGTCTAGAAAGCCCTGTCTACCCTTCTATTTCATCCATAGCCGTTATGAGAAGTGACGGATTTTTCCTCCTCTTAAAGTGGCTGCCTCTCAAGGCTGGAAATCCCAGTCTACGCCACTATTTCATTCCTTACTGGTGTATGGGGAGAAATTGATTTTCTTACTCTAAGACTGGTTGCCACCCATGGCTAGAATGACTAATCTAACCTGCTGTTCAGTCCATAGCCGGGTGAGGGATAAGAGACGGATTCATCCCTTTCCAAAGAATATATGTGCGAAAGTGAACGCAAAAGACCAACCCGTAGTTCGCCGATTTCACTCTCTGTGCTATTGTATCCATTATACCATCCACATATCCCCGTATATCTAGGCGCGTTAATTATTGGCTCATTTCAATGGAAGGAGAACGGTAGAAAATTGCAATGATACTTTACTTTTATCACGAGAATCCAGTTTTATTTGCAAGTCAATAAGCAAACTCCATTTGTCATTACAATTAATGATAGGCTATAAAGAAGAAGAAAAAAAAATTTCACACTATTGAATAATGCAAGTCTCCATGATTATTTGTTTTTTTTTATTTGATACAAACAAAATCCGTTCATCGAACCGTCCGATATCAGTCGATGTTAAATGATTTGTGTGCCATGAGTTCTACGAAAGAGTTTCTTTGATATACTCTGACGTGCCAAAAGTTATTAGATGTCAGTATACAAAGACAATTGCAGAGTTTTCACCTCAGACACAACGTAGCAATCCTATCTCTCCTCAGTCGCTATTTCCATGCTATGACTGCTTCTCTCAAGTAGGGGCTAATAATATTATTTGTATCACTACTACTCTGTCGCTATTTCCATGGCAACTATTCAGTTGAGTTCCATTCTTTAGTTTCACCATTTTATAACTTTATAGCTACGAGATGCCATGCTACTTCCATAGAGTTTAATAATCAGTATTTCCCCCGTATACCAAATGTAGCGAGAAAGTTTCAACCAAACAACGCCTTCCAGAAAATTCCTACACCTGCATGGATACTTCCCTGAAAAATATAATTTTAACTTCGTCAAATGTCAATCGTTATCTTACCCACCTCATCTGTATAATCCTCACTTCCTACCACCATCCATCGCATTCATTTTAACATTAGACCTTTACCTTGAGTGGCTCACGAGCCTTATACTGGGTGAATTTAGTATAAAAAGGTGGCATCATTGTACCTTGACGTTACGGAAATGTCCAGATCTATATCAGTTGTTTTCTGACACATGGTGAGTCAAAATGAACACCGGCTCGTCTGCTCATGGCAGAGCGAAGTGAATTAGGATATGTTGGTTTGGTGCCAAACAATTGTGAATTCTGTCTTTGAAGTTATGTGGATTTTTTACATGCCTTGATCTATGGTCTGACGTGTGTATTGGAAACACCTGATGAAGGCGTTAGTGTACGCCGTGGTACAACGCAGTGGTTGTCAATGTGTCTTCAATTATCGTGACCTGAGGCAGCTTCTGATTAGAATCGTCTGCAGTAATAAATCAGAGACACTAGTTCAAATCACATTCATATTGCATGTAGGTGGCAGCAGAGGAATTTCATAGCAAGTCAATCCAGCGTTCTTTCGCTTCCATAAGGTATGAGAGCAGAAGAGCGACAAAATTGTCCTTTTTAAGACCATGGCACCATGACGTCATGACACCAAGCACAGGGCCTTACCTGGGCTCATAACTTTGCTAATTCTACTTGAAGGACTGAAAATGGTTGGCGTGGTCCGATTTGTGGTGGTTACAGTTGTTTCAGGTCGGTGGTATGGTTCCAGTTTACTTCAGATCCCATGAACACCATTCTTCATCAGACCATCCTGGTTCTTCGATGATGGTATGTGGTGTGATCACGTGATGTGGGTCGGATCCCTTGATCTGCCTACCGCTTTAATGACCGGGTGACAACTTTGTTGCACTCTATCGTGAATATTTCACCCCCGCCGGGTCATTGTAGTGCCATGTCACGCATAGATAAGTGTATCTACGCAAGCACTTCCGATGGTCAAACCTGAGATCACACTATGCTGTAGTCTTCGTCACATTCTAGTCGACATTATATGATGAGCAGTGACTGTTATTCTTGGCATTTTTCACCAATTTTTGTAGTGTAGAATTTTTTTCTCTTGGAACGCTTTCCAGGCTCTCAATCTCTACGACTGAATTCTCTGTCCCTGGTTGCCTTTCACGTTATCGAAAGGATTCTTGGGTGCACATTGTCAGGAATTTTATCTTTCAAACATATGGCAGTCAATGCGGTTCACTTAAACGAAAAAAGCGATTTTCTACACAGAGACCAATACCAACACATATAACGTATGAAAAACAAATACGAGATGCAAAGTTATAATTAATTTAATATATAAAAACATGGAATGAGAGAAAAAGGAAACAGCAAACAAAGAATAAGAGAAAGGAATGAAAATGTAAAAATTATTATAAGAGAAATGTTTAACGGCCACTTATTTATCGTATGTTATCGACAATTGTGTCGATTATTATTTCTTTGTTTGCTTTTATACTCAGCTCATAAAAGAAAGATATTAAGATATTTCCCGTCATATGTAGAAGTGTTTCGGTCAATCAATGTGGTTTTGTTGGGTTTGCTTTGCATTTCATTCACGGAAGATACATAATCTTAGCTTTTGAATTCCCGATAATCCCTAAAGTTTTTGGAATATCAGTAGTCAATTTTACGTCGTAGCTAGCCCATGGAGAAAGGATGAACGTTTTTTGTTTTTTTTTGTTTTGTTTTTTACGTCTTCTGGATAGAACAGCCACAAACTTTTTCATTAGTTAGTATAATTATTTACCCGCTGCCCTACGCAGCAAGATGTGGCACAAGGCCGAGTTTAAAGTGGGGTATCCGAGCCCGTAGGCTCGGGCAAAAATTCCCTATAGACCACGTAAAAACGTAGTCAGTTTCCCGAGGCGATACTCTGCCGTTGAATGTTTATATAAAATTAAAATCGTCGAACGCTACATATGAAATTGACAATATGACCGTTGACTCAATTTGAAATCGGTCAAAGCCGTTTTTTTTAAAGAAATAGACTTTCAGAGAAATAGGATATAAATGAAAGATAAACTATTCAATTTAGGATGGCCATTTATATTTAATATCAATACTTCAAGTGATTGATTTAATTCATTGTAATTATTGTTAATATAAATAACGAGGGTCATGTCAAAACATGCATGGCCTATCTGTCTATGTTCGGAAAAACTCACAATAGTAAGGGAATTGTCTTTTCAGACACCGGATTGTTCTATGTACATCGGAATTTCACCATTAAATTCTTTGAATTTTTTGTTGCTTAATCTCTTAATCAATTAGTAGTTTTTACCTACTTTGTTTTTCTCGTAATTCTGACGCAATCTAATCTGTCTTTTACCTCTTTTCCGGAATCCAATCTGTCTCTTACCTGTTTTCCAGAATCTAATCTGTCTTTTACCTCTTTTCCGGGATCTAATCTGTCTCTTACCTCTTCTCCGGAATCTAATCTGTCTCTTACCTCTTTTCCGGAATCTAATCTGTCTCTTACCTCTTCTCCGGAATCTAATCTGTCTCTTACCTCTTTTCCGGAATCTAATCTGTCTCTTACCTCTTTTCCAGAATCTAATCTGTCTTTTACCTCTTTTCCGGAATCTAATCTGTCTCTCTCATCCTCTCCGGAATCTAATCTGTCTCTTACCTCTTTTCCGGAATCTAATCTGTCTCTTACCTGTTTTCCAGAATCTAATCTGTCTTTTACCTCTTTTCCGGAATCCAGTCTGTCTCTTACCTGTTTTCCAGAATCTAATCTGTCTTTTACCTCTTTTCCGGAATCTAATCTGTCTCTTACCTCTTCTCCGGAATCTAATCTGTCTCTTACCTCTTTTCCGAAATCTAATCTGTCTCTTACCTGTTTTCCAGAATCTAATCTGTCTTTTACCTCTTTTCCGGAATCTAATCTGTCTCTTACCTCTTCTCCGGAATCTAATCTGTCTTTTACCTCTTTTCCGATATCTAATCTGTCTTTTACCTCTTCTGCGGAATCTAATCTGTCTCTTACCTCTTTTCCGGAACCCAATCTCTCTTACCTCTTCTGCGGAATCTAATCTGTCTTTTACCTCTTTTCCAGAATCTAATCTGTCTTTTACCTCTTCTGCGGAATCTAATCTGTCTCTTACCTCTTTTCCGGAATCTAATCTGTCTCTTACCTGTTTTCCAGCATCTAATCTGTCTTTTACCTCTTTTCCGAAATCTAATCTGTCTCTTACCTCTTCTCCGGAATCTAATCTGTCTCTTACCTCTTTTCCGAAATCTAATCTGTCTCTTACTTGTTTTCCAGAATCGAATCTGTCTTTTACCTCTTTTCCGAAATCTAATCTGTCTCTTACCTCTTCTCCGGAATCTAATCTGTCTCTTACCTCTTCTCCGGAATCTAATCTGTCTTTTACCTCTTTTCCGAAATCTAATCTGTCTTTTACCTCTTCTGCGGAATCTAATCTGTCTCTTACCTCTTTTCCGGAACCCAATCTCTCTTACCTCTTCTGCGGAATCTAATCTGTCTTTTACCTCTTTTCCAGAATCTAATCTGTCTTTTACCTCTTCTGCGGAATCTAATCTGTCTTTTACCTCTTTTCCGGAATCTAATCTGTCTTTTGCCTCTTCTCCGGAATCTAATCTGTCTCTTACCTCTTTTCCGGAATCCAATCTGTCTCTTACCTCTTCTCCGGAATTTAATCTGTCTCTTACCTCTTTTCCGTAATCTAATCTGTCTCTTAACTCTTCAGCGGAATCTAATCTGTCTCTTACCTCTTCTCCGGAATCTTGTCGCACTTTGCAATTCTGTCCTCTTGTTAACTCGGATCACGAGTTGTCTGTAGATATATCTTTCTTTAGGAGGCGCATCAAACACTAGAAATTAATCCTAGATCCTTTCGAAAGAGAGGAATTGCCTATTGGACAACTCCCACTTAGAATCAAGCATATTGTACTGAGATTTAAGCCCGACAGAACTTTAGCTAGGCTAAAGTAAGTATATATACTATTGTATATATACTATTGACTATTCTTTTCTAATATATAATCCTTGCATGGAGTACTGCTGCCATATATGGTCTGGAGCCCCTACTGTTTGCCTCGGGGTTTTTGATAAGTTCCAGAGACGGATATGCAATTTAATTGCCCCTGATCTGGCATCTCGTCTGCAGTCGCTCTCTCACAGACGCGCCGTCGCCTCTCTCTGTCTTTTTTACAAATACTTTCATGGTAATTGCTCCGATGAGCTGCTTTCGCTGGTTCCCAGACTTCATGAGTTCAAGTGTCCTACGAGGCTGGCATCCCGCTCTCACCCTTTCGCTGTTGAAACTGTTAAATGTAGCTGTCTCTTCTACTCCAATAGCTTCATATCTCGCACCTCTCGCCTGTGGAACTCCCTTCCTTATCCCTGTTTCCCTGACAGCTATAATCTCCAACTATTCAAATATAATGTCAATCGACATCTCCAGTTGTCTTGATCTATCCACTATCCTTCTCCTCATCCTTTCCTCTATCATTCCTACCTGCTCTCGCTCCAAATCCTCTATAACCCCTTGCGTCCTAGTGGCTTCCCGCCTTGCTAGGGGTGAAATGCTTAAAAAAAATACTAAGTATATATACTATTGACTAACCTTTTCAAAAAATGCCAATCTTATTTCATGACCCTGACATATAATTAGGAGACTGTCGTGAAACTGAGATAGATTGTTTTTTTTCCAAAGATGCCATCAGTCAATTTTTAAATGCTAGTATATTAAATGAGGACATTCCAGACAAAGAGGTAAGTTTTATTAATTTGGAAGTTTGGATTAAGAAAATTTACTAATCCTCAATCTTTTCATTCAGACGTGTGCGATATTTAATTGAGATTATCAAAGATCTCTACGACTTAAATATTTACAACAATAATCCGAGATGTTGATAATCAAACATATATAGAGCTGAGCAAAACAATTGTACACATATTTAATAATATCTCTATGAAGAAGTACGCAACAAAAGTTCACATATTCTGCCATTTGGTGATTTCTGTTTACTTTGAACACTACAACTCCTCACTTAACGACTTACTTGTTTAACTAGCTCGCACTTACGACCAGCTATAAATTCTCCTAAAATAAAAACAATAAATTCAAATAATCAGTATTGTACGTTGTTCTAAGAAATTTTCGGGAAAAATTTCTCTTTCTTCAAAATGAATTACAATAAATAAAGTGGAAAATGAATAAAAAATTACTTCTACTGAATTTAGTCGATGTACACAATAATGAACTAACTTTCGAATTTGTTTATTACGTTTACTGTTCAATACACTTCTATGTACCGTATACCTTCAAGCGATCATGGCTTTCCACAATTTCCTGTCCTTTGTATCTCTTAATAAAATTTGCCTTTTTGTTATCTCTTCTAAACCCTGTTCTGCCATCCATTTACTGAAACTCGCTAGGTCGTTTACATGTTGCTTCATCAGTTCCTTTTGCCTTCAATGTGTCCTGTGAGTATCAAATTTACCAAGCCTTCTTCCCTCATTATTATATACTATATAAACATTTAGAAATAAATTAGAAATGCTACAAATGATACGAAAGTTGCATTAAATCTATTTGAAGATGATTGAGCCAAAATTCATATGGGTGTAGTATGACTTAAATAGCAGTCAGGTACAACTTCTCACTTAGTAACCAGCTTGTTTCGTCCAGTCGTTAAGTGAGGGGAGACTGTACTTTCTTGAAGCTGGAAAATCCAATTTTGTCAACATCTGGTTTGTCGTCGTCATTTTATCAATCAATACTTACAAAAATGGTTTTAGAAAAAGTAAGTTCCAGACGTTTCTTTATTGACATCAGTAGTTCTAATTTCGATTTTTTTTAAAGCATGTCAATCGGCGCATGCGTGCACACGACGGAAATACATCTCAGGAGAAAGTGTTAACCTGCATTGGGCATATAATTAATGCTATGACCAGAAGGCATTTCTCGCGTTGTCTGGCGTTTCCTAGCATTGGCATTTAATTGGATCTAATGACCACCGTTCAAGTATTACAATACAACTGGAAGTCATACATATGGCTTCGGACGAGACCGGAAAAAAAACTTCGCCGAGATCACACAGTCCAGCAATTGGCCCGAAAGGCAGCTAAGAAAGTCAAGTAACCAGAGAAGGAAGTATTACAAATGGCATTATATATATATATATATATATATGTATGTGTGTGTGTGTGTGTGTGTGTGTGTGTGTGTGTGTGTGTGTGTGTGTGTGTGTGAAAAGAGCGAGGGTGTGAGAGCAGTAACTCAGAAAAGGGGGCAATTCTTGTAACGTGTTTGAATTCTCAGATTGATGTTCAGTTTTCTTTTTCCTTTCTTTTTTTTTGTGAAAACCAAGCTCTGTCATAGCTCCATGGTGAAAGTCAGTGTCAAGAGGTCTCCAGACACTTGGCAATATCACGTAGTTGACAAGTCCAGCCGAGTAGAAGGAAAGGTTGACTCTATATAAGTGGTTTCTGTTCATGCAAATAAAGTTACGGATATCAACGTTTTCCTTTTTAATTCTTCGAAAAAAAAAATACGGTTCTGAAAAGATTTTTATATACAATAAAAAGGAAAAAAAAATAGCAGTTATCTTAATGCGTCATAACATAAAAGCGATTGATTTGTTTTTGATGTATACAATACTGAATAGAACAAAAATCCGTAGCGTTTTTAATTAGGAGGCATCTGAATATTGAATGGAACAAAAATTCGTAGCGTTTTTAATTAGGAGGCATCTGAGACTATTGAATGGAACAAAAATCCGTAGCGTTTTTAATTAGGAGGCATCTGAGACTATTGAATGGAACAACAATTCGTTGCGTTTTTAATTAGGAGGCATATGAGACAATATTGAATGGAACAAGAATTCGTAGCATTTTTAATTAGGAGGCATCTGAGACAATATTGAATGGAACAAGAATTCGTAGCGTTTTTAATTGAGGCATCTGAGACAATATTGAATGGAACAAAAATACGTAGCGCTTTTAATTAGGAGGCATCTGAGACTATTGAATGGAACAAAAATTCGTAGCGTTTTTAATTAGGAGGCATCTGAGACAATATTGAATGGAACAAAAATCCGTAGCGTTTTTAATTAGGAGGCATCTGAGAATATTGAATGGAACAAAAATTCGTAGCGTTTTTAATTAGGAGGCATCTGAGAATATTGAATGGAACAAAAATTCGTAGCGTTTTTAGGAGGTATCTGACAATATTGAATGGAACAAAAATTCGTAGCGTTTTTAATTAGGAGGCATCTTGTCACACGTGACTAAAATTAATGGCATATAGTAATTTTATAAGAATCGCTTAGATGCGGCACATGGCCGAAAATAAGGAGCACGTAGTAAGCATCGAAATCACTACTTAGTTATAAGCGGTCTCTTGAGACATGCTTGCTAACAATTATACCACGTCAAAAATCCTGTTCTATATGATTCACGTGGGGGACTGTGAATTTTAAATGTTTTATATTAAAAGAGAAAATGAAGAAAAATGAATTTTATTTTCATCATTTGGTGCGTTTCTACATCTTCAAAGAAAGAAGGAAAAAACACTGTACAAACAGAAAAAAACAATACATTTATGAACATTTAAATACGAGAATCTGACGATGGCTGCTACCTCACGAGTTATCAGAAAAGAATAGCCTCCATTTTTGATTCGCTGCTCAAACACAACAAGAAAGATCCATTTATTTATCATAATTATAATTGGCGAAGAATAATGAATTGTTTACAACAACGTGAAGCAAAAAAATCCCAGCAGAAAATTAAATCAGCTATAATTAATCAGTTCAAAACACGGTTTGCATCCCAAGAAGGATGCGTAGCTGGTGGAAGTGGAAGGGCATCATATATCAAGAGTTCATACACCAAAGTCAAGTGTTGAATTCAGAGAAGTACTTTTCCTATTTAGATCGATTAAAGGTAGAAATCGACGAAAAGTGTCCTGTATTGATCATCCGAAAAAGGTGTCGTCTTCTATCAGGACAACGGTAGACCTCACATCTCTTTGCAGAACTTAGTACACCTTGGCTGGGATGTCCTACTACAGCGGACGTACTAAAGTGTACTTGCACCATCGGATTACTATTTAATTCGATCCCTACAAAAATTCTCTCCATTATGGCAGCGAGAAAGGGATGCCAGATGAATAATAATAATAATTATTATGAGAATAATAATTGTTAGTGATATACGAAAATTATTGGAATCAAAACTACATGGAAATAATAATATCAGCGTCATGAATTCCAGAGCAATGTATCTGGGTAGAAAGGCAAGGAAGCTATTTAACATACATATATATGTGTGTGTGTAGTGGGGGAAACACACGCTCAAGTCGATGTAGACACAAGCCGGAGTCCATATTGACTCGCCAAATGTCAGAGAACAACTTATATAGATCTGGGCATTTCAAGGTCCAGAGGTGTCTCATTTTTTAATGATAAATTCAAACCTCATAAGACTCGAGAGTCACGCAAGGTAGAGTGTTACTTTTAAAATGCTGATGATGAATGGGGCTAGAAAATGAAGATCATAATCTTAAAGAGAGTAGATAACCATTGACACTTTACTTGAGGATCGTAGTTTTCAGGGAAGCTGTCATCCATCTACGTACTGACCAGGCTCGATGTTGATTACTTTCAGTACAGGAACTGGTGTTAACAACGTGATGTGGCCGTAAGCATGATAAACTAAGCACTGGAGAGATTACTGTGATGAGCATGGAATCTTCAAGCAGATATAATACTGAGAGTGAGGAACGACTGTTGAATGAAGCAACAAAGGAAGAAATCTAGAGAAGAACTGTATCACCCAAAAAGCATAAGCTGAATTTCTTTTTGTTTTAATCATTCCATCTCAAGCAAGGCAATAAAGCTACTAAGACGCACGGTGGTTACTGAGTGTGAAAGAATATGAGAAAAAGAAAACAATTATATTGAGAGAGAACAATAAAAGACCAGCGATTACGAACACACGAGATAGCGATTGACACTGCATTTACATTTTTGAATATTCGACGTATAAGAAAACGAAATCACTTGAAACGATAAAGGAAACTTACAAAGAAACACCACAAAAGCAATGAACAAAGAAACCAACAACAACAACAATGACAAAAAAAGCGCAGCGTAGAAATTTGAAATGAGTCTCCTTCGTGAGGTCTCATTAGTTTTGGCATATATATATATATATATATATATATATATATATATACATTTCATTCATTGAATACGACAGACAAGGTGCTTCGGATTAGTTTTTTATACAATTTCTCATGTGATCTAATAATTTTCTCTTTTCAGATGATAAATTATATAAAAACTGTCCGATTGTTTTTTGTTTGTTAAAGAACAATCGGACAGTTTTTATATAATTTATCATTTGAAAAGAAAAAAGATTATTAGATCATATGAGCAACTGTATAAAAAATAAATCAAATCACCTTGTCTGTTGTATTCAATGAAATGTACATGAACGAAGGATTGTTCCCTAAATACATACATACATACATACATACATATATATATATATATATATATATATTGCGTATATTTAGGCAGCATAATTTCATTCAAACAGGTTTGATTATATTATTTAGACATATCATATTAATTAATTTTCGTTGTGATCCTTTCAAGGTCACGGATTAAATTTTTGATACATTTAGAAAAATGAGTAAGACAAATACCAAGATTTTCTTTCGAATATTTTTTATTTTCTCCAGTAATTTCAATCTCATCAGAGACTATCTTCAGGGGTTAAGTTGTCTGTGAGTATATATATATATATATATATATATATATATATATATATATATATATATATATATATATATATATATATGTGTGTGTGTGTGTGTGTGTGTGTGTGTTTCTGTTTCTGTGAATTTAAAATATTTCAACTGTTCGTTTTGTTTTTGTTTTGTTTTTTTTGTTTGTTTTTTTCGTTTGTTTTTTTTTGTTGTTTTTTTGACTGCTTATGCAGCGTTCTGCATTTCAAAGTTCACGTGTTCTTTTGTTGTTTTTTTTGTTTTGTTTTTTTCAGTATAAGGGAAGTAACATTTTTGTTGTTGTTCATACGTATATAATAATTTTTTTCATAAGCATTTAAGGATATTGTTTCTATACTCATAGTTGACTTTATTTATTTTGGGCTTTAACTCTCTTATAGAAAGGGTTTCAAGGATTTTTAGTTTTTACTTGCTATTGTTTTTGTGGAATATAGATGTATTATCAATTAATATCCGTCTAATTTGGGAGTGTGCGCATGAGTGTCCCTTTAAATGCTGATGTATTGAGCTATGCTCAGCCAAATGAAAAGTAAGTCTTTTTGTTAGCATTATCGTACGTATTGACATTTTTGTCAGAGATAAAAACTCTTAAAAGACATTTAAATTTATATACAACGTTGGCCTTTTGTAAGATGCTAGCTTGCGGAGAAGAGTTGTTTTGAACAACTAGCTTGGTTGTATTAAATTTAGTATAGTATATGATTATTATTTTTTTTTATTTGGGTTAGTGGGAGATAAATTAGTATATAAATTTCCGATCAAGTTTAAATAAAAGTGAAACTTGTTAAATGTATAAACGTTCCCTATTTGTTCCCTATCCTATCATTTTGCCGAATTCTAATCTATAATTGACCCCAAATCTAACACACGCACACGCACACACACGCATACACACATACTCATCAATTTTCATTTCATTTTTCGTTTCATTTTTTGGAAGTGCTATCTGATGATCCAACGTCCTTTAAAAGGGCTCTGGTGAAATAAATTACCCTAATGGAACCTTAAAATATAAAAGGCAGGATATGTGTGTGTGTGCGTGTGTATGTGTGTGTGTGTGTGTGTGTGTGTGTGTGTGTGTGTGTGTGTGTGTGTGTGTAACGATTGCACGGCTGCAATTTTCGACGGATTTGCACCAAAATTTACATGCACATGCTCCAAGTTAGCGGGAAGGCCAACACCGACTTTGCATTTCCCAACTCCCATCGATAGTAGAAATAATCGATTTTTTCATGCTTCTACGGCAGTTTTCATGTAGTTTGCGGACATTTTCTACTGACCAGAGTGAGAGCCAATAGCTGGCTGCCACGAATGTTAACTAGCATGCTAGCATACAAAAAAAAAATAATCGATAGTTGCATTCGTCACAAGTGGGAAAAATTTAAATCTGCAT
Organism: Acanthosepion pharaonis; assembly: GCA_903632075.3. Classification (NCBI taxonomy): domain Eukaryota; kingdom Metazoa; phylum Mollusca; class Cephalopoda; order Sepiida; family Sepiidae; genus Acanthosepion; species Acanthosepion pharaonis. Next base: position 823,226 of record CAHIKZ030005292.1, on the reverse strand, counting down.
GGCACTTTACTCCAATTGGCTCATTCGCTTGCTTAAACTCAATGTTGATTCGGATTCCGCAGAACTGGGTTGGATGTGAAAAAGTATTTGTTGTTAACATTCTTTTTTCATTTGGTTTTTCCAATTAAGAGTCCTTTTTTAAAGCTGATCGTTTTGTGATCATTTTTAGTTGTTTTTTTCGTAACAGATTTAATGTTTAGTATAGAGCTCATAAAAAAATTTGCAGTGTGAGATAGGCAAGAAGTAAGGCATGTAGCAACATCAGCACGGCAAAGGGCACTCCTTTAAAGGCAAAGAAGGGAAAAATATTTTAAGTCAAGTGATAGCGATTGCTGTATGAGTCGTACGATTTTTGAATCAAGCACGGGCAACGCCAGGCCATGCTGCTAGTATATTATATAATGTTTTATACCTTTAGGTTCGTTTAATTTAATATAATTTTAAAAATACCATTTATTTTAACTATAAAATATAAATCCCGTCTATTTTAAAAGTATCTTTAAAGCAGCAATCTCCATATAACATATGGACTCCGCCTGCATTTCCTTAACCTGATAGTTTATTAAAATTTAAATTATATAACGGTCAATCTCTACTCAGCACCTGAAAATTACGTTGTGCATGAAATTCCGAGTCGTACCACAGGTGAGGAATAATATATATATTTATTAATACATACTTAATAGCTCTGTTATATCACATCGAGCACTATTTTATCAACACCAGCATTGAATGTGCGATATCACTCACAAATTTTACTTGATTAAATTGATAGAAATTACATCGATAAAAAAAGATATGAAATTTTTGTATTTTACTTTAAAATATCTTTTTCCTCTTATGAAACTTTTGTTTACGAATATTACCAGCCAGATTGTGTTAAATCCAACTGTTCATCAGTATTCGCTTCCTGCAATATCCTACCCTGCGAATTTTGAGTAAATGATGCGGAAATAAATGCTGACAGGTAAATGAATTTGCCATTTGCCAGTGCTACGCTTGGTTCTGTTCTCACAAAACAATTTAACAGATGTGCAAGCATTAAGACATATAGGCAAAGAGGAAGGGGGTCTTGCTGGTAATCATGCTCACACTATCCTACCAATATAACTTAAGTGTCAAAAATACATAAGTTTAAATTCTTGGCTATTTACACACAGACTTCTTGCTGTTTTTACTCATCTGGTGACTACACGTCCGCCCGTTGGCCTGCTTAACACCGACGCATTAGTCAATCATATGCAGTCATGCATTCATCTTTCTGTAAAGATACCGGCTCATAGTCTGTTCAACAGTAAAACAGGAAATGGGTTAATGGTTACGCTTTACTCAATAAGGCGAAGCGAGAACTAAAGATGCAATAAGAATAAGAGAAATGGTAAATGGAGCAATGAACGGATGAAAGTAAGATGAGAGAGAGAGAGAAAGAGAAAGAGGGAGATAGAGAGAGAAAGAGGCAAAAAGCTGAGTGAGAGCTGTAAAAACAAAGAAGAAAAAAGAATGAAGAAAGCAAGAAACGATTTAAAGAAAGATGGAAAAGTAAGACAGGAGTGAGAGAGGGGGAGAGAGAAATCGAGAGTAAAAGGTAAAGGAGAAACAACGAAAGTAGAGAGGAATTATAGACTGGTGATAAAAAGAGAGAGAATAGAGTTGTGCCGATGGGAAAAATCAAAGAGTAAAAGAGAGAGAGAGGGTTGAGATTTAGAGACATGAAGTATTACATAAAAAAACGAATAGGAAACGTTTATCAATCTTTCACTTTTATTAAAGCTTCATCAGAGAATGAGATATGGAGAAAAAGAAGAACGATATTCTGGTATGTTTAATTTTGTCTTATTTGATTCTCATTGGTTAATTATGTTTACGCCCATTCGACTATTTAAACCAATGTTAGTATAATTTGTGGTGTTCAGAATTCAAGGAGTGACCACGTGTCTATTCGAAGTTTCAAGAAATTAAATTAAGAAATTATTACAGACATATAAATGAAATTATAGACAAATAAAAACACAGACAAAAGATTGATGGATCGGAAACAAATTAAAGAGACGGTGAATTGGAAGGGGCGAACGAAGAAGATGCCATAAATTTAAAGACCTCATGAAAATCTTCAAGAATTATTGTTTTCGTGATCAAAGACTGTATTATTTATCGTCCATACAGTTCAGTATAGAAATGTTAATAGATTCGATATAGTGTTTAAACTCTACAAACAACAGAGAGCCGAGTTTGAATTCCAGTCGAATCCATTACATTCACTTACGTGCTAATACCTTTCGGAAAGGTGTGAATCCTCTTCTTCTCCCTCCAGCTATGGGTAAAATAGCAGGACAGACTGGGTTTTATAGCCTTGGATGGCAACTGGTCTAGGAGAAGGACAACTCTGGATTCAAAACCTGCGGAGGGTCGTTTGGGGACCTTGTGGCACGTAGTGCACCAGGTCTCTGTATTCGGCCCTTCAAAAAGTGTGGATGGTCCTGCACGAAACCTTCACCACTATAATCAAATCTCATGTGCTACTGTCGGGCTGTCGGTTTCCTAGGAACTGATCTGCTTGACCCTCATACGTCGAATTCGACGGAGATATATATATATATATATATATATATATATATATATATATATATATATATATATATATAAACAGAAGATATCTGTGTGTGTCTCTCTGTATGATAGCTTTTCGGTCGAGATCCATCCAACCGATTTTGACAAAACTTGGCACATATAATGTACAATGTAAGGGATAGGTTCTTAGCGTAAAAAATCAATAATTTAAAAAAATCAATATTCGATAAAGCCGATTAAAAATCGATAAATTCAACTTTTTTCCTCCCATTTCGTTCAAACTCGTTATCTAGGTTACTTACATCATGACGAGCTCAACGGTACCTCAATTTCATTTCTACGCCACTGCGTTTAGCGAAAAACGAAAAATCGATTTCAATGCAAATCGATTTCAACACAATTTTTAAACTACAAATTGGAAAAACTTCTTCAAAATTCCATGAAAATAGTGATGACAAACTTAATCCATCATAAAAATTTAAGATGTGGAATTAATAAATCCTAAATACCTCGGTGTATTGATCAGTTATTACAAAGTAGAAAGTCTCGCCTTTCACCTGGTTTACACTCTTCCTAGTTTTTTTTTTTTTTTTTGCAGGAATAGAGGTTTGTCCCTTTTTTCTATCTAAGATTGAATTTGTGATTCCTCCTAAAGTCTACTTCATATCTATACATCTAACCTCTCAGCCTAAGCTCTGAAATTGAATTTACTATTCATTTTTCTCAATAGGAGTAGATAGATTCGTCTGTCGCCCGGTTCACACTCCCCACTATCGGTCTCTTACACAGGAATAGTGGTTTATCTCTTCTTTCCTGTTTCCGGTTCCTTCTAAAGTCTACTTCAACTCTATACTTCTAACGTGTCCGCCTAAAACCCTAAAACTTTATTTACTATTGAATTATTTTTTCTTTTCTCAATAGGAATAGATAGGTTTTCCTATCATCCCGTTCACACTCCTCCCCTGTATTTTCAACAGGAGAACAGGTTTATACATTTTTTCTTGTTTAGGATTGGGTTTTCATTTTTTTCATTCTCAATAGACGCTTGCATCTTAGTGGCATTATCGCCTTGCTTAGGGTGAATTAATTGAAAGCATATTCAATAAAACTAACTAAAATGGATACGACATTCCTGTACAGATTTATATATAATATTTGTTCTTTTGTCATTTAAACTGAAAAGATCTCACTCCTCAACTTGAGCATACACACGTTTATAACTGATAATATCACCTATACAACTTGATGAGACTTGCATTAACCTTTATAAGATAATGCCATTTCTACGTCTCAAACTTATTAGGCGCAATGACCAATTTTCTAATATAGTGGGGTTGATTCTTACAGATGCTCCACTGCAGCTAAATTCAATTATGTGTCATGCATGATACACGATTAGGCGATCATGTATTTTTCGATACATCACTGACGATGCAGATTTTTTCCCACAGTAGGTTGCTATTTCTTTCTGCGGTAGACCAGTTGCTAACGCTATAGAACCCGGTCTGTCCTACTATCTATCCATATCTGGAGGGAGAAGAGGATTAATAACTTTCCCAAAGGTATTAGCACGTAAGTTAATGTAATGGATTCGACTGGAATTCGAACTCGGCTATCCGATTCCTCAATCTGAGCCACTATCCATTAGTCCTTCAGTTAAATTAGTTTGATTAAGCTTATTGTAGTAAATTGTTTAGGTCTACAGATATCGTGCATCAATAAGTAAACTGATCTCGCTAATCTATTCTTTAATGTAATAAGTTCGATCCTCACGGCTGTTCATATAATCTTGCCTTATAAATTGCTATATTTCTCAGTCCTTAATAGTAAATATTTTCAAATTATTCCTTGGTGTCGCAAAAAGGAGAGCAACTAATAAAAATCTTACTCCCAAATATGCCAATGATCTCCTCTTGTGAGCATCTTAACTCTCCTTCTGACACAAAACCAAATCACGTTGAAACACCGGTTCCCGTACGATGGCCAAAGTTAACCAATGTTGAGCATGGTGTAAATGCTGTAAGTTTGGGTGTGCGGGTGGTGTGATGGATAATGAGACGGAATTGTTAATCGGAGAGCCGAGTTCCAATTCCCGTTACTTTCGTTATATTTATTTACGCGAAAATATACTTGGAAAAGGTATGAATCCACTTCTTCTTCCCCAGCTATGGGTTAATTAGTAAGATTTGTATCAGTAAACCATTATTATCTGTCCCAAAGTATTTATAATCTAAAACTGTTTTCTGGCTTTAAATAACCTGCAAAGTGTTGATAATCCGTAGAAAACGAATCAATCAATAACCCTCCTACCTTAGCATCATTGGATATCAACCACTTGCTGATAATGATCTCTGGTTTTATATGAAACTAGTGTACTCGTATCGTCAAAAATGACGGCAACTGTTAGAAAGTTTTAATTCTGAGATGCAATGAAGCAAAAGTCTTGAAACAAAGCATTGATATTCAATAAAGCGGGGGTAAAGAATTCCCAGCTAAAATAGATGCCAATGAACCGTTTAATTAATCTGTTGCCTTTATAGTTTTAGACATTCAATAGTATCTATGAGCCACTGATTATTCCTGGTATTATATAAATTGTTTTTTGCTCAATAGCTTTTCATATTAAAAATGTTATGTGTTTAATATATATGGATATATGGAAATATCACTCGGAAGAAAATGATTAGCAACAGAAATACAAAATAAAAAAAAAAAAAAACGGCGACGATGACAAAGCCTATTTCAAGACCAAGCTGAAGCGAGACAATCACTTAATAGACAAAAGGTATCTGAATGTTCAGGCTTGAGTAAATATGACTACAGTCTAAGAAACGTAAAAGTAAATGTACTGATTGATTAAACAGTTATTTTTACTCAGGAACTAATGTTGTCGAAATGCAGATTTTATTTATATAGATTATTACAACGACTGAGGCAAATAATCACTCATAAATTTATTAAGTTGAGTTATCTCCCTCCACACTACAGATACGGCAGGATGAATATAAATAAATATACATTGATAGTTATTACATGATTTGATGATACGTTCAGAGCATGGATAGACAGTATATTACAAATATCTTTTCCAATGGGTTCAATAGGTTCAATTTTGAATGATATTTGATCAATAACCAACTTTGGCAACCATACTATTATAAACACACACACATATATATATCATAATTTTATTAGGGGTACAGAACTTAATTATGGAAATAAAAAATATTACAATATAAAATTTTGATTTTATATTGTAACATTAATTCCCTTGATTCCAGCTCTGTTGAGTGAGGGCGAAACCGGACGGCTTTTTTTTCTTTTTTTTTCTTTATTTATTTTTTTTTTAACCAGGAACGGTAAAGCTTGACTTGCGTTTTTTATTTCTATAATATATATATATATATGTATGTGTGTGTGTGTGTGTGTGTGTGTGTGCTATTACTTTGCTATCCCAAGTAATTTCGATCTTTTCCAAGTTCATCTTCAGAGGTAAATTACAAAGACAAGCTTATTGGAACTGCGATAAAATCTGCATTGCGTTGTGATGGACATTTTTAAAAACACGTGCGAACGCACAATGTAATTATTTTCAAATGTTTAATTTATCCGCTGTAGCTATAGATTTTTTTTTCAAAGCAAGCTTTTCAATACAAGTGAGTTGACCGGAAATCGGTAGAAATGCAAAATAGCAGGAAATGTTTGTTATACGAGCTTCAATACGTTGCTGTTGAACTCGTAATAAATTTTGTTGAGTGTTGGTTGGTTGCTATCGAGTGCCTCGAGAATTTGAAACTTTTGATTTATCACTTTCGTGGTCTAGTATTTTGGTGTTGTCAAAAAGTATTTCCCTGTATTGGGAAAGTAGACAGGATTGTGTTTTTAGATGTTGTACAATAAAAGTTGTATCCGACAAATGATGATCTTGGAAAAGATCGAAAGTACTTGGGTTAGAAAAAACTACGGCGCCTTCCTTAATGAATTCAATTTTAACATCAAAAAACTGATTAGAGAACTAGAAATGATCAGTATAAAAATAGATAGGCACTATATATCTATATTATTCAATGAAGCATACATATATATATACTAGCAGTAGAGCCCGGCGTGGCCCGGGGATATAACAGTAAGAGATAGATCAAGTATCCACCATCATAAAGACTGAAAAATAAAATTGACAAAGATTATTGTTTAAGGTTGACGAACACGCATGTCTTAATTAGCTTTTTTTGTTTTGTTTTTTTGTTTTTTTTACGAATTGGTCAAACCCAAACTCAAACAAAAACATTGTTTTCAATCGTTATGAGTCTCCCGATTGAATAGAATAATTTTATAAACAATTGTCTTGTAAATGGAATTTTTAAAGCATTCTGAATGTTAAAAATAAAGAAAAAAGTGTGCAAGACAATAAGAAACACTACATGCCAAAAATAAAAAGTGAAGTTTTGTTGAAATCGGTTGAAAATGTAGGTAGCCTTTCTGTAATCTTTTAGTTTTACAATTTATGATTTTACTTATTGAATACAGTAAAAAAATTGCATATTTTGCTTGTGGTGATTCATAATTAGAATTCTGATTTGAATATATTTTCCACTCGTTTCTAATACAAAAAATATTAACTTTATTTGGGTTTATTAATTATCATCTAACAAATCTTATTCATTTAGTAGCCTTTCTGTAATAATAATCTTTTACAATTTATGATTTTTACTTATTGAATACAGTAAAAAAATTGGACACCATGTGTATTTAAAGTAATTTCCCGTTCCGGTTATTATTTTTAGTTAGGACTTGTGTATGTTTAGATTTCATTATCTTTCCCTAAAGATAAAGAATTTATCCGATGTTTGTATTCGTACAATCAGTAGAGATCGTTAGATTATTGTTTAAGGTTGACGGACACGCATGTCTTAATTAGTTTTTTTTTTATTTTTTACGAATTGGTCAAACCCAAACTCAAACAAAAACATTGTTTTCAATCGTTATGAGTCTCCCAATTGAATAGAATTTTATTATAAATAATTGTCTTGTAAATGGAATTTTTAAAGCATTCTGAATGTTAAAAATAAAGAAAAAAGTGTGCAAGAGAATAAGAAACAGTACCTTCCCCCCCAAAAAAGTGAAGTTTTGTTTTATCAACTGAAAAATATAGGAAATCCGCTCCCATATTTAAAGGAACCCCCACACACAAACAACCCGATGTGAGTTGTCCCCTTTCCATTTTCACGATGTCTCTTAATCGTGTTTTCAAATTGACTTTGTGCAAAAACAATTATATTTTTCCCATTTTTGGTGCTGTTAGAACCACCACAAGGTAATGTTATGTAGTCCTGTGAAGTTTTGTTGAAATCGGTTGAAAAATGTAGGAAATCCGATCCAATATATAAACGTTACAGACACACATACACACACACAATAATAAGTTTATATATATATATATATATATATATATATATATATATATATATATATATAATTCATTTTCTTATAATATCGGATTTTATTTATAAAAAAATAAAAATGTGTTTTTATTTTGATTGTAAATTAAAAACAACTTTGTTTTAAATTTTTCTTTAGTTTTTCTTTTCATAAAAAAGAAAATCTAAATAAAATTTAAGACAAATTTAAATAAATTTATATAAATAAAGTCTAAACATTAGTGTTTGAGCGAGTTTTACAGTGATTAAATATTAGCAAAGGGCGTGAGTATCATAAAGTTTATCAGTGATAAGTTGTTTCCAAGAATGGCGAAAAAGGATTGTTAATTTGATCGAGGATTTTATACGTATTCACGTGGGAAATATATGACCGTATAATTTGATCATTAAGTGATAGATGAATGCAAACACAACAAAAACAAAGTAACGTAGAAAAAAGGAAGGGAAGGAAAAAGAAAAATAAACATAAGAAAGGAAAGAGGGAAAGAAAGAAAAGTAGAGAAAAAAATCTAGGAAAAGAAAGAAAGAAAAAAGGAAAAAAGTGAAGACAGAAAAGAAAGAAAGAACAATAAGTACAGAAAGAAATCTAGGAAAAGAGAGAAAGAATCTGAAAGAAAGAAAGAAAGAAAGAAAGAAAGAAAGAAAGAAAGAAAGAAAGAAAGAAAGAAAGAAAAAAAATAATGGAAAAGAGAGAAAGAAAAAATAGAGAAAGAAATCTCGAACAATGAGAAAGAAAGAAAAAAGAAAGAAAGAAAGAAAGAAAGAAAGAAAGAAAGAAAGAAAATAATGGAAAAAAGAGAGAAAGAAAAATAGAGAAAGAAATCTCGGAACAATGAGAAAGAAAGAAAGAAAGAAAGAAAGAAAGAAAGAAAGAAAGAAAGAAAGAAAGAAAGAAAGAAAAAAATAATGGAAAAAGAGAGAAAGAAAAATAGAGAAAGAAATCTCGGAACAATGAGAAAGAAAGAAAGAAAGAAAGAAAGAAAGAAAGAAAGAAAGAAAGAAAGAAAGAAAAATAATGGAAAAAGAGAGAAAGAAAAATAGAGAAAGAAATCTCGGAACAATGAGAAAGAAAGAAAGAAAGAAAGAAAGAAAGAAAGAAAGAAAGAAAGAAAGAAAGAAAGAAAGAAAGAAAAATATTGGAAAAAGAAAGAAAGAAAAATAGAGAAAAAAATCTCGGAACAGAAAGAAAGAAAGAAAGAAAGAAAGAAAGAAAGAAAGAAAGAAAGAAAGAGAAAAATATTGGAAAAAGAAAAGAAAGAAAAATAGAGAAAGAAATCTCGGAACAATAAGAAAGAAAGAAAGAAAGAAAAAGAAAGAAAGAAAGAAAGAAAGAAAGAAATATTGGGAAATAAGATAAAAAAATCTATATGAAATAAAGTATCAGGGCTACTATAAGAAAAGAAACAAACAAAAAGTAAAACAGTAAGAAAGACAGAAGAGGAAAAAAGGAATATTTGATCAAAATAAAGATTCAAAATGAGCGCGAGAAAAATGTCAATTAATGATCATTATAGTTTATAAACTATTATTTACAATATAAAATATGCTAACAAAAAACACTGTTAACTTCCAATTATTTATCAAAACTAAATAAATGGTATCGTTTACTGTTTTCCTAATCGTTTCCATTTATTAAGTCCAGCTTCTTCACTTGACGTTAATTATCAATTATTTTTCAATCGTTGCCTATATTTTCCCGCCGTTTCTCAGCGACTCACAACTAATTACAACAATAACAATGAACATTCCAGCGGTGATTCGATACGAGATAATCACGTGTCACAGCACGTGATCAAACGGTTTCCTTGCTCGTCATGGTGGCCAAGTGTTGAATGTCATATCTCTCTGTCTTTCTCTCCTCCAACCTGTACAACCTCCTTTGGTGCGCTGTTTCTAACCGCTTTTATTCATTGTGTCTCCACCAACACATTCACACTATTACACGAAGTCCATATGTGATTTCTGTAAATGATAAGACATATAGTAAGTGTCTTATTATTTGGGACTACTATTTCTTATAATACCAGTTGCTGCATCCAATACGATATTATTACAACTCCTATCATATCAACAACAGCTATTCCTATGTTTGCCATAATTATTCCCATATAAGACTGGTAATTACAAAGGTCGTTTTCGCTAGAATTAAAGTTGTAATCTTCATAGTATCTTCATCATTCTTGTTCTGATGAATATGTAGCGGACGATGCATTCCCCAGATTTTCAACAAGTGTATTTCACATAAGACATTAGAATCCTTGACTTTTATTAATATTTATTTTATTTTATTCCAAAATATATTTGTGACAAAGATCGGTTCTACATGCATTGCATATATATATATATATATATATATATATATATATATCATATATATATATATATATATACTCGCGACTATTGAAGATCTAATTTTGAAGCGAATTTTAAGAGGGTCGCTTCATACACGAGATATAAAGTTAGCGTGTGCACTGCTGGCTCTGGCTACGCCGTTGACTAAGCTATATATCCATTTACTCTAGTCAAATTAGCTTCAGAATTATGTCTTCAGAGATCACATGATAGGTGAGTATATGCGGCATATATATATATATATATATATATATATATATATATATATATATATATATATATATACACACCCGGTGTAACAGCAAAATTGTACAATTGCTAGATTAAGCTTTGAACTGTTGTATGATTAAAGATATCTAACTTGAATTCTCTGAGGTTCGCTCTCAAGAGTTGGTTCCAAAAAGTCTGCTGCTTGGAAATATGGTTCACTCTGTCGTGCGAGACAATTTCATACGACAAAACCTATCTTACATATCTATTCGTCCATGCTTTCAATTCGGCCTATTGATTTCGAGATTTGTGATAAAATACGAAGAAGAATCTGCAATGTTATTGGTCCATTTCTGGCACAAAGCAAGCATGAATGACAGACATATATATAAAAGACAGATTCTGAAAAGAAAAATTGTCAAACGCGACACAGTGAACCAACTTTCCTAGCAGCAGACTTTGTGCAATTGATTCTTGATAGTTGGCTTCACAAGGCAGCAGTTCGTATGAAAAAGCTGCTCGAGTGGAAGTTAGGGCAATTGATTCAAGCAAAAAGTCGGAAGAAGCGAGGAGTGCGTGAAAAGAAACTGTTAGCATAGGTTACACCTAGCCATTTCAACTGTAAGATGATGAGACTCTACTGCCAATCTAGTAGTACACTTAAATTCATAAAGTCTAGATACCAAAAGAGGAAAAAGCTCATCAGAATAATTACCATGAAAATATTTATTAAAAAAGGCACAGAGAAGCTACGTTACGACAGGGGAAAAATGACGAGATGCCGGGTCGGAACCAGTAAAATTGCAGATTATTCTTTGTATTTTATCAAGAATTTCTAAATACGTAGTAGAAGCTCCAGACTAGATGTGACAGCAATATTCAACGAATGGTAGAACTTCGTCCTCTGATGTCCTATATGAGAGGTCGAAACGCATTGATAAAGAAAAGTATTCCGTTTGTTCTTATTCATATTTGTTTTTGTTTTTTTTAGTGTCATTGTTTTTATAAAACAACAAAATGCATTAGCCTGAAAAAGTGCTAAACTGTAAAACCCGAGAATGGCCGTTCAGGACAATTTTTATTTCATGCTTTGATAAAAATGACTGAATCAGTTCAAAGATTCATGCAGAAATACCATAACCTTTCAACTCGCGAAGAAGGTCTAATCTCCTTTTCTCTTTAGTACATAGATTATATAGATATATCTCTATCTACAAAAGGCAGGATGTGTGTGTGTGTGTGTGTGTGTGTGTGTGTGTGTGTGTGTGTGTGTGTGTGTGTGTGTGTACATGCGAGTTAACATTCGTGTCAGTCAGCTGTTGGCTCTCACGCTGGCCAATAGAATCTTCCTGCCTATTCGTGGCTCTCACTCTGGTCAGTACAAAATGGTAGTAAACTACATGAAAACTGTCGTAGAAGCATGAAAAAATCGATTATTTCCACTATCGATGGGAGTTGGGAAATGCAAGGTCGGTCTTGGCCTTCCCACTAACTTGGAGCATGTGCATGTAAATTTTGGTGCAAATCCATCGAAAATTGCGGCCGTGCATGCGTTACACACACACACACACACACGCATCCTGCCTTTTATAGATAGAGATTTATTGAATATACAGGGTGAATGAAAAGTAACTCCCTATTTTATGTATGATGGACTCTCCCATCTAACTGTAATTTTACAAGAGGGAAGAGTTCATCATACATAAAATAAGGAGTTAGTTTTCAATCACCCTGTATATTCCGGTCGATTGCTTCGTTTAACCGGGTGATAGATGTGGGAACGGAATCACTTTTCCTCGTGCGTTCAATTTCGATTTGAATTTTTCCTCAATCGGTTTAAGATTGTAGACTCTAATAAAAACATATAATCTATTTTCTTATAAAAATGGCATAAATCCATCCACCTACATATACGGGTTAAGTAAATTGAGCCTTTTGGCTTTTAGTGTCATCAATTTAAAGAGAAAGACAACTTTGCATTCAAAGCTGAGGAGTGCTCTTTGGAGATTTGCGACACACTGTACACCATTTGTAATTTATCAGCTCTTCCTAAAAGTGTGACTGATTCTACATAAGCCTTCACCAATAGAAGCAAATCAGCTGTATCGGTAGACTGGTAGCTTAGTTCTAAAAAAAACACTCAACCGTTAGACCTTCAACCGATTGACCCTCAACCGTTGAACCCTCAACCGTTGCGCCCTCAGACGTTGGACCCTCAACTATTAGACCCTCAGCCGTTAGACTCTCAACCGTTGGACCCTTAACCGTTGAATCCTCAAACGTTGAACCCTCAACCGTTGCGCCCTCAACCGTTAGACCCTCAACTCTTAGACCCTCAGCCGTTAGACCCTCAACTGTTGGACCCTTAACTGCTGAATCCTCAACCGTTGCGCCTTCAACTGTTGGACACGCAACCGTTTGACCCTCAACCGTTGGACCCTCAACCGTTGAACCCTCAACCGTTGCGCCCTCAGACGTTGGTCCCTCAACTATTAGACCCTCAGCCGTTAGACCCTCAACCGTTGGACCCTTAACCGTTGAATCCTCAAACGTTGAACCCTCAACCGTTGCGCCCTCAATCGTTGGAACCTCAACTGTTAGACCCTCAACCGTTGGGATTTCAAACTGACGACAGTTTTCCACCTACATGCTTCTACAAATTCATCTCTTCATTATTTATATTATTTACACGCGGAACATTGCCTTCGTCTTCGTTGTTTTTATCACAACGTTTCGGCCGTTGTGCCCTCTGGCTTTCATCAGGTGCTTGCCGATCCGGATAACCTTCAGGAAATTTAGAACTGAACCCTTTATTCAATGTACAGGGCCAGACACGCTCAGCGGAACTAGAAGAATCTACCCCCGTAAATTTAAATAAAGGGTTCAGTTTTAAATTCCCTGGCGGTCACCCGGATCGACAAGCACCTGAGAATGGGCGGAGAGCACCACGGCCGAAACTTTGTGATAATAGCAACAAAGATGAGGATATTAATCCAAGTATAAATAATGCAAGTAATAACTTCTCATCTTTGAAATTCGGAGAAAATTGTTCTCGTGATACTGATACGATTTGAGACTAATTTGTTATGAAAACACTCCAACGAGCGCGCAGGATCGCCTCGTCAGCGATGTTATGACTTGGGCTTGCAACATCATACTTGTTCGCCTAAGAGACCCTACCGAAACAGTACTATTCCGGCAGGCGATCCTGAAACAAAAAAATCCGCGAAGCCTAGTCAATGAACAAGTAGTTAGATGCGAGTCAAGGCATTCGAATAGAACTTGGTTCGTTTCCTTCATTCACGATCCATGGTCCTGTAACGGCTGATTCGTACCGAGTCTTTGAAACTGTTTGGTGCAAATCCCTTCCACCATTATTGGAGTCTATGAGACGTACTTTTAAAATCTTCGATGCTCTCGATTAAAGATGCAATGGTTGTTTTTTTGGGTTGTTTTTGTTGCCATCGTTTTTGCCAGCTTCTACTGTTACGTGGCAGCAAGGCGCCCACTTAGCAACTATAAACTGTTCAATACAAATGCATTAATCAAACAACTTTAGATACGCAAATAAACAACTAGAAAATAAATAAAAGAGTTACGTGCGAGTGGCGGGATTCTTGGGGGTAGAACCAGGTGATAGATGTGAAAACGGAATCATTTTTCCTCGTACGGTTAGTTTCGATTTGAATTTTTCCTCAATCTGTTTAAGGTTGTCGACTATAATAAAAACATATCATCTATGACGTAAATCGAACGGATGGATTGGCGCTGGATACAATATCGATCGAGGCAAAACGTGTGTAGGTGGAAATTTTAGTGGGGTTGACGACAGCATAATGTGGGTGGAGAACAACGGCGTGAGAGAAAATAAATCGTTTGTGCCTAAATTGGTGCTGATAGATGAGATATTTGTTTACCTGAGTCAGTAAAATCTAAGGTTTTTTTGTTTATTTTTATTTTTCTTGCAATGTGGAGGTACTAATTTCCCTCGCGGTCATGCCAGACATGAAGTTTATTATTAATCAATATATTACCATGCTTGTCCGTATGCATGCATACTTCTCACTACACTACTGGCAAAATATTAACACCCCCCTCAAAATTACTACTACTACAAATAGTGCTATTTACTACAAATATATCCATTAAGCGTTATTTGTGAATGGAAAATTATGTAGGTAAGTCAAGCTAGGCATGATTAATCTATAGGATACTTAGTAAAATTTAAATTAACACTTTTTTCAAGATTTAAATGCACTGCGACCAGAAATAAAGATTTTTTCAAAATTATTTTTCATATTACTCTACGTTAAGTCAGCATTTCTCGACTGGTGTGCCCGGGAGCACTATTACGCTATGAAAGGTAGCCAGGTGCGCCCAAAGTCAACAGAAGAGTAATTTATGAATTATTTATATATTTTAAATTATTTATATATATATATATATATATATATATATATATATATATATATATATATATATATATATATATATATAGAGAGAGAGAGAGAGAGAGATAGATAGATAGACAGACAGACAGACATATATGGCTTCCATATTTGATATTTTAAACTGGATGCTAAATTCCTTAATCTTTAAGGAGTGGATAGTCTTTATTTTTGACTTCTTCAGGAGATTTAGATCAGTCATAATGTGCCTCTCTAAAAAGAAAATATCAGATTCTCCACAAATCTCTTTAAATGAAAAGTGTGCCGCTAATCCTCTTTGGGGGTGCTAAACCAAAAATGACAGCCATTAAAGATAATTTTCTTCTTTCCTAAAGCACGTTAAAAACAAGTTTCAAGAAAGCTTACTTAAATATACAATGTAAAGTATTAAAAATGAATAATTATTGCAAGAGATTTCTTTATTATTTTCCTATTTTCATATTTTATGAGTAATTTTTCCTTATTAAAATTTAAAGTGCAACCCAGATTGTTAGTCATTCGACAAGTACACCTTGAAATAAAAAAAAAAGGTTGAGAAACACTTGGTTAACAACTACATATCATGAACATCAAAACAAATTTCATTAAACTTAATAAAAATTAACCGCGGACAAAGTTTGCTATGTAAATTAATTGTAAATTGACCCCCCACTTTGGGAGCAAAAAACAAAATATGCTCATAGGAAGTGTTTTTTTATATATATATATATATATATATATATATATATATATATATATATATATATCATTCAATTCTTGTTTCAATCAGACTGTCGTTCTTTTCATTTTATATCTACTATCTCTGATTTAGCAATCCCATAAATACAGATCTTAAGACTATCTTCATATATATATATATATATATATATATATACCTTCAGGACATCTAGATATATATATATATATATATATATATATATATATATATATATATATATATATATATATATATATATATATTCAATTCAATCCGTAGTTCTTTTTCATATTACATCGATTTAGCAATCCAGATACTTCTTCTATATGCCGTGTCCTTCAGGACATTGGCGATCATTTTTTTCCTTTGTCTTTTTTTTTGTCTTTTTTTTATTTATCCTAAACCCTGTTATGCAATCCATTTACTCGTTACATAGGTTATACGCTGTTTTCCTTTGTCCTTCTTATCTTCAAACTGTTCTGTGAGTATCAAATTTTCCAAGTCCTCTTTCCTCGTTAAATTTCTTATACATTTCAACTATCTCTTTCTGATGTTAAGTATAAGTGTCTCTTTTTGTTTCCATTTTCTCTAAAACTTCGTCGTTGCGCACATGTTTTGTGCATGGTATTTTATGCATCCTACTGTAGAACCATATTTCTGTTGCTTCAGGTCTCTTCTTTATCTGTGAGATCTTCCAGCATTCACTGCCATATCAGAGAATTGATATCACATAGCACTTCAGTTGTATTTTCAGCAAATTTGGACCTTCGTACCGTCAGAAACAGAGTGTCAAAAGAACTATTTTTCCATTGACACAGCTATTACCTTCACTTCTCGGCAATGTTTATTTTTTTAAAAAAAGCGATGATTAGAATTGTAATCAATCGTAAATATATGATGAAAGTGAATTTATATATTTTTTGTTCTTGACAATTTACAACAAAAATATTAAACACTATTTATTAGATTGTTTATTTACAAGAATAATTTTATATTTACAACATTCTAAGAACTAATACAATAAAAACTAATGCAATGCAATATTTATCATTTACCAATTTATAAAGAAATGAATATAAAAACAATTTTTATTCATAAGTTTATAAACATTTACTAAATTATTAAAATATGTGAACCAACTTTAAGGAAATCCTTATTATTTACCATTTTATATAATTCGAATCGATTGGCAATTAGCCGATGCTTTGCCAATCATTTCAATAAAGAATATAATATATAAACAGAGTAAATAGAAATCTAATAAATAAGTAGAGTTTATTAATTTTTTTGTCAAAAATAACGAAAATACATAAATTTATTTTCATATTTTTAAGTTTCGTTACAATTCTAATCACCACGTTTGCCTAATTTTCTTTGCTTAATTTTAAATATAAATTAGAACGCTTCATTTTCGGTTTTGTTCACGTTGTTGTTTACACGTTAGGTATTCCCAGCATCCTTCTGTAGAACCCCATTTTTGTTGTGTCATGTCTCTTCTTTATCTTTGATGAGATTGTCCAGCAAATTACTTTCATTCAAGATAATAGATATCTCATAACATTCCATTACTCGAAAACGTCACCAGTTACCAATTTTGACTATTGAAGACCACTGTTGGATAGTTGTACAAGAATTTATTTTGGCGGGGGATTAGTGATTTACTAAGCATAGCTTAGACGTGGTGCAAAGCCGAAAGTGCGCACCCAGTGAGGATCTAACTCTCTACTCAGTCGTAATTGATATAGCGAGATAAGCTTGCTAACTTTACGCCACGTCAAAATGACGCAATGATTTTGTCAGCATAGCTTAGATGTAGCAGAAGGCCGAAAATGTGGAGCGCCCAGTGAGGATCGAAATCACTACTAAGTCGTAATTGACCTAGTGCGACAAGCGTTAAACCACGTCAAATTGCCCCAATGATCGAGTACTGCTGTCATATATGGACAGAAGCCGCAATCTCTTTTTGCATGGAAAGTGTTCCAATGAACTACATACCTTAGGTAGATCACTTCTAAACTTCAAGGCTAATACCCGCTATGCCATGCTATTTTAGCGGCTCACCCATATTCCCTTCGTAATACTTTAGTGAGATGTAAGTTCCACTCGGGCAACATCTTTTCACGAACCGCTGCTTTGCGGACTCTCAAGAAGATCCTTCCCCGATCACTAATATCTTAACCTGTTTAAACCTAGGGTTAACTGTTACCTTCTCAGCATACCTTCTGAGCGAGAGACCAACAAAATTCCTTGAATGACCAAAGATAAACTGAAGGCAAGGCTAATAGCAGCATTCACTAACTTAAACAAGGAGACCGTCCAGGAGATTCCGATGTCGTCTGGAGGCCTTGGTTGAAGCCAGTATAATGATATAATTCTCTTGTGATATGTATATACATCATGGTAAAAGAGCGGTAGATCTGACGATCTTATTGAGGCATGAAAATGACAGTCCCTATGCACCTTCCTCTTATTCTGTAACCCTCTAGCTGGAGTGGCCAGTTTTCAAAATTGCGGCGATTTTGTATATTCTTTCTAACTTGGCCATAGGCACGCATCCTTTCGGATTGTAAAAAAAATAG
The DNA here is from genome assembly GCA_903632075.3 of Acanthosepion pharaonis. Classification (NCBI taxonomy): domain Eukaryota; kingdom Metazoa; phylum Mollusca; class Cephalopoda; order Sepiida; family Sepiidae; genus Acanthosepion; species Acanthosepion pharaonis. The sequence continues at coordinate 804,934 of CAHIKZ030005292.1, read as the reverse complement.
TCTTTCTACGATCATGGCTGACACCATATGATACAAACATGTTGAATTCTGACCACTGAACACGTTTGAACTCTTACAGTGCAATCATTGTAGTCTTTGACAAATGCCAGAATTTATTAGTCTTTTACCATTGATGGAACAGATAAATGGCTTCTTTAAATTGCTCTACAGCCTCTTAACTTGTCACTTGTAGCCGTTCCTTTACGGTAAGAGATGAAATAGAACATTCCTCATTCAGTTCAGCTTATTCAGCGTTACAGAAGCTGTCCTGAAACGATCACAAATGGAAATGGTTTTCAACCCCCGGCCAAAACGTTCACTCGTCAGGTTTTTTTTTTAATCAATGCATTAATAATAAATTACAAACAAATAAATAATAAAGTGATGACAATAAATAATGGAAAGCATTAAACCTAAACAATAGAACTACGAAGAGTCCTCCTTTTCAGTTAACAACTCTTGTGATATGTATAGTGATTTTCCAAGCGTAGCTTAAATGTGGCACAAGGCCGAAATTAGGGGGCACCCAGTGAGAATCGAACTCACTACACAGTCGTAATTGTTCTAGCGAGTCAAGCTTGCTAACCATCACACCACCTCGAGGTCCGCCCCACTTGTGATATGTATATACATCATGGTAAAGGAGCGGGAGATCTGAAGATCTTATTGAGGCATGAACTGACAGTCCTTATACAGTATCAATTCTTATTTCTATATACTTTCCTCCCCCCCCTCTCTCTCTCTCTCTCTCTCTCTCTCTCTCTGTGTATATATGTATCTCTATCCACACCGAGGGTATCAGCGAAAGTAACATAGAAACCAATATTAAAATCTAAAAAATGTAGAGTAAATTCTTGGTTGAGGAAACCGACTACTACTAACCACTAATCTCTAAGCCGTGTCCTTATTCAACCCACCTCTCTCACCTTCCCTCCCCACTAAGAATCTAAAGTGTCTGTTTGGTGTATTTTCTCCATTTGCGGAGAAGATTTTCGTTCTGATGAATTGAACATCTCGGCGTCCATGAAATAAAATTATAAACGAAATTAATAATTAAAGTCTACGTCTTCTTATTATCATTGTAATGCTCTGTAGTCTACATTGAGCTCTCCCTGGACTTATATCCTCCTCTGAATTATCCCTTCCAGTCACAAATTGGTAAAACGTATATATATATATATATATATATATATATATATATAGACATTGCATTTTGCCAAAGGACAGCCGACCGATATAATTCTGGAAAATAACATTTTACGCCAAGTAGACTTTGTAATTATTGATCGATACGAAAAGATAGAGGATTATTATTAATAATAATAATAATAATAATAATAATAATAATAAATACCATCCACACAGACAGAAAAATAAATAGGCCGACATTATTGTCAAAACCAGAAAGAAAAAAAAAACTTGCCTACTTTGATATGGCTTCAGGATTGCAAGTATTGCAACCAAGCAAAACTATCAAAATACCACAAGAATGTGACAATTAAAAAATGGAACCTTCAAAGAATCCCTGACCCCAGGAGACATACAGAAAATTGTCTTATTTACAGCACACACACTAAGGAGAACTTTGTCTAAACGATTCATCGAAATAAAAAAAAAAAAAAAAAAAAAATTAACATGAAATTTTAACAAATAAACCACGGAAACTTGGGAAACTCCATAGCAGAAATTGATGATGATGATGAACAATAATAATAATAATAATAATAATAATAATAATAAACATCTTGTATCAGATTGCACAGTATTGGCATCCACTGGACATAAAACCTTCATGACAGGGTGTGCCAATATTTGCAGTGCAAGATCTGAAACTTTTACGGAAAGGAAACTGCAAGAAATTGATATGAACACCATTTTACGGAGATTGAACCTTAACAATTTTTATGGGACTTTACAATACACACAGACAGAACAATCACAGGTAATTGCCCTGACATCGCGATAAGATAAAATGTGCCTCTTCATTGACATGGCTGCAGTCCCTTCAGATCTTCAAAACCTATCAAAATACAAGGACCTTGAAATCGAAATCTCAAAAATGAGATCATTAACAACCCCAGTTGTTGTTGAAGCTCTTCGGGTTGATTGGAAAATGTTCCAAGCCTTAAAAAATACAAAACAAATTGTCCTCACAATTACAGCGCAGACATTACGAAGGGATTTATCTATGTAAAATATGAGGTGATTTTTTTCTCTCTCAAAATGCTCAGTGAAAAATGTCATGATGCCATTTCTGGCCTTTGATCTCTGGTTAGGACCCGGAAAGAAATGCATAGACACCAGATGTCAAACGAAGTAAAAAAAAAAAAAATTAATAAATAATTAAATAAGGAAAACGGATTTGTTCACTTATACCCGTCTCGAACTTTTACGCAGTCAAATACGTACATATTTCAGAATATATATATATATA